>VUQJ01004718.1:22877-34525 GCA_015108635.1 Andinoacara biseriatus
GAGGCAACAGTGTACCACACCACCATGCTGTGCGGGGATCAATTCTGTTTTTCTCCATTTTCCACATAAGTCCACATCAACATAAGACTACTCTCTTTTGCTGCAAACACACACAGACTCATATACCCTGCTTCTGTACAGCAGAGAGCTTAAGACATGTCAAGACTGGACATTCCCAATATGTCACGGCACATAAAGCTGACCGTGTGGTGCATATGAACGGGGAGGCCCCAAACGCAGGACTCATAGGCAGGCAGCTCACCAGTAGCTAGAGTGAAAAGCAAGCCTTTAGTTTGGGTGATTGCTAAAAAGGGGAAACAAGGAGAATAATAAAACTAAAGAAAACCTAAACTGAGGAAAAACTAAGGAACAGGAGAAACTTGGAGACCACAGGAGCAGAACCGCTGCTGCCACAACAAGACTCTGACAAATGACAAGGGGACGACTGAGACAATAAATACACAGAGGAGAGTGGAAACAGCTGGGACAGAACAGGTGAACAAAATGACACTAATGAGACTCAAGGAAGTAAAGCCCCCCTCCCCCATACCCCCACCCCACCCCAAACCCAAACCCAATCCCACTTTGAAAAAAATAAAAACTCATGGAAACCCAACTGGACCTACCCAGGATGTACTGCTCCAGCAGTTAAGGAAATTCAATTAGTGACAGATGACAACAATGGTCTCCTCCAGGCACTTTTTATTGTAAAATAAAGACACTAATATATAAGAGCGAAATCCCCAATAATCAGACAACCTCCTCTGAGCAAGCACTTGGCAACAGTTGGAAGAAAAAGCTCTCTTTTAACAGGCTTAAACAGAAGCAAACCTCAGGCTCAGGGAGAGGCAGCAATCTGCCAAGACTAGATGAGGAGTTAGGGGAAAGGGAAAAGAAAAGAAGAGAGCATAGGGATACAGAACAGAACAGAAACTATGGGAGAGGGGAGACAAAATTTAATGATGCAGCGGTGGTGTATAAACACATGGAGAGTAGAAAGATTGGAGAATAGAAGAAAGGCTCAATGCATCATTGGAAGTCCCCCAGCACTGATCTTAAAAGCTTACAAGGTGTCTGTCATACTCTGCTTCCCATTATATTTTTCACAGCTTAATGTACCACACGCCTGCAGTCTGAGAGTGTGCTTTAGTAGGATAATATGGTACTATGAAGTCTTAAGACATGATGTCAAAAAGCATCAGATTGGTTTGAGGTCTGTTCATCTTTATATGAGTCTAAAAAAAAATTTTTTTTCTTTTTTTTTTCTTTCACATATGAGTGTAAAATATCCAAGGCAAAAACTGCGGGCTTCCGTCACCGCCGCGTTTCTAAACGTCATCAAAAAGCGTCGTGCGGGCGCGAGAGGGAAAACAAACGTGATATGCGAAGTAAGTAAAGCTGTTAGCATTAAAAGGAAAAGCCAGAAGGTTAGAAATGCGTTTTAGTGACCCTAAAGTAATTTTTATAAGTGTTAAATGTGTAACACTGCGTCAAATACGTACATTTTGTTCGTAGCACTTTAACCAGTCTCACTGACTTTGCCACAGAATCGAAACTTAGGTGCCTTTTCTGTATTTTAGGTTACTGCACCTGTACCAAACCGGTTCCTCCCGATTTGCTGGAAAATTCTTTCTCGGTTCGGTTCTAATGGATCCGCTAATTCGACGGAGACTGCCTCCGTCCGTCAGGAGCCTTCTGACAGACATCGGACCAAAGGAGGAGTGGACTGACACGGAGCCCGAAACAATGACCAGAGATGGCATTTTGCTTCCGCACAGAGGAGCTACATCTGGGCAAGAAGAGCTTCTCACGCCAGCCAGGACCCAAAAGGAGGCTCCAGAGGATGGCGGTAGCTCCAGGAGGAGTACAGTTTGCATGTTGTGTAAAAATAAACCTTCTTGCTACACCTGTCCCCGGTGTAATCTGCAGTACTGTGGCTTGGCATGCTACAAGAGCCCTGAACATTCTGCGTGCTCTGAGGAGTTTTACAAGGAGTCTGTTCTAGAGGAGCTGAAGGAAATGGGGACATCTGAACCTGAGGGCAGAAAGAAAATGCAGGAGATTCTTTTGGGACTCAGACACAAGGCAAAAAGGACACAAGAGGGGATGGAGGGTTTGTTAAAAGAGGTGGGTGTTGTGTCTGATGACACAGATGAAGGGGAAGCAGCAGAGAAAGTCCAAGTTCTGGAGCTCCTGTCCAGGTTAGCAGAGCTTCAGCAGTCTGGAGAAGGGAGTACTACAGAGATTGAGGCTATTTTGGGAAAACTTGAAGAGATTGGAGGAGGTGAGCTGCTTCCCGGAGACACTGATAATGATGCTGAAAGGGCACAAGGGGAGCTGAACTTGGCTGATCGACTCTCTGGGCTGGATATTGACAAATTATCAGAAGGGGAGCTGTGGGAACTTCTCAACAGCAAAGAGAAAGAGAGGTTTGTGGGTCTGATGAAGGATGGAGCCCTTGGTGGGCTGATTCCCCTTTGGAAGCCATGGTGGGAGGAGCATGAGGAGGGAGACAGCGCACTTGTGGAAGTGCTTGAGGACGAAGTGAGCAAACTGGAGAGAGAGCCTTTGACAACTATGGATAAGCAGGACATTAATAATGGAGTCAAGACCCCACAAGTGGTTCAGAAACGAAGCAAATCAAAGTTGAAAAACATAAAGGGAGGAAAAAAGAAGGAAACAAACGAGGGGAAAGGAAGTTCAGCAGTTCCTCCAGTTTCTTCAAAAATTCCAAAGTTGAGTTCCTTATGTCCAAATCCGTCTCCTCTGGTTTGCTATGGTTTAGTGAATGCACTATTTGGCTATGCTTTTACCCTGTGCCTGTTTAACGGTGACACTGATTCACTGAGGTTTGAGTTTTGTGACATGATTCTTGCTCTGTCTGAAGCACTGAACTCGAGCAGGGTGTTCACCTCTCTCCAAGAGGCCTTAGCCTGTGGAGAAGCTCTCATTTTAGATGGCGGTTACCTCGACAAGGAGGACCCTCTTTCCCCAACCAGGGCGATGGAGGCTGTGGCTCACATTATGACTGGCAGAGACAGAAAGGATGCTACAGGATACTGCCTGGCAGCCCTGAGTCAGCTTCGTTCTGCGCTCTCTCAGGCCAAAATGGCCCTGCCGAAAGATGGAGAGGAAGCGGAAAAGAGACAGAAGTACTTCCTGGCGAGCAAGAAGTGTGAATTCTTTCAAGCCTGGGTGTTGGACAATGCATATCAAATTCATAGACTGGCTATTGAGTTGTGGAACGAACACGGTAAAAGAGAGAGCAGAAGGGACACCATGGAGAAAGCAAAGACTGTAGTTGAGAATTTACAGAAAGGGCAGAGGAAAGGTAATAGTAAGCTGATTGAAGAACTTAGTTAAAGAAGACTTTGTTTAACATGTTTGTGATGTAATACATGGAATCCTATTATTGTCTCATATTGTCAAATTCAGCCACTAAAATGTCACCGTGTGCCCAAAGAAAAGTGGACATTACTTAGAGCAATAAATGCTGAGATATTTCTCTAATTTCTTTGGCTGTCGTGCTTGCATTCATTTTTTTAATAAAATGAAAAATAACCATGAAATTATTCATAAATCCTAAAAAGGAGGGCTTATTATGTTTTCTTTGACGGCAGTGGATATGATAGTTACCCATAAGAATTGTATTAATGCTGAAAAAGAGTTTAATGTATAAATGATTATACCTTAAATAATAACCAGTTTCTAACAAAATGTAATCAAACAGGTGTTCTGAGGTTTAATTTGATGTGTAACAGAAATAGCAAGGTTCCACCTCAAATATGAACTGTTTCTTAAAAAATAATGCAACTTAGTAAATTTTATCTATTATTTTAAAATGACTTCTGACCTTTGGAGAAATAGGCCATTTAAATTTAGAATAATTTATCCCTAACTGATAAAATGATAATATAATTCTTATAGGTATAATATTATTATGATAGTAATTTACATTTCAGAGCAGTAAAAATAACCTTTTGTTTTATCAGGTAAGTATGGGTAATTTCATACTAGCTTTGGCAAAACTAATATAACCTTACTGTATTGTATTAACTTAAGTCATGAGAGAATGGCTCTAGAGATTTTTTTATACTTTCTTTGACTTGCAATTTAATATATTACTTTTAAAAGGACATATAATCCAAATCATTTTCATTGTAGTCTAATATCTCTTTCTTATACCAAACATCTTGGATATCTATTCTGTTATTTCATGAAGTTGATCCATCAGGAGTGAAATTATAGATAAATATGTTCCAAAAACCTTTGATTGTTTTTTAAATCAACTTTCAAGATACAGTTAGGAAAGACAGAATCTTCTTCTGCAGTTCAAAATTTGTTGTAGACACTTATTAAGAGAAAATTCTTGCCCAGGATCAAAACTGACCCGACCTATAGCGTGAAGGCCTAGAATATGAACAGTACACAAGGGTTGGAGGTGAAATTAGTAATGTATTTCCGGCCTGTAACAATTTTCCAATGGTTTCTTTTCGCCATACATACTCGCTGCCCAAATCGCGTCGCTCTCGCGATGCTTTTTGGCAAGTCACGTGGTGCGGATGGTCTTCCACGCTGCGACAGAAAACATGGCTGCGCTCTTGAGATCATCCCGGTTACTCAAGTTTTCACCTTCGGGTGTGCTTCAGGTCACATGTACCAAAAGAAACGGTCCGCCGCTTGGTCGGCTGTACAGCGGACTTGTCGGTGGCAGAAGGACCGGCGTGTGTGCCCGACAGATCAGCCCTGTTACTGAAAACGCTTCCAGGTAGGAGACGTCTGTGATTCACGCGTGAGCGTGCAGCGGCAGAACCGTCATTGAGCCTCAATGACAGTCAAAGGCACACGCGAGTGCAGACAGATATGACCTGCTGTGTTAAATGTGGTTTTCGGATATGTGTGTGATCATGTTGGGATAAGTTAGAGAGCATGTAGTTGGTAGCAGTTGGTTAAACATGGCAGTTTATGCAAGGTGATGATGGGACGTTGTGTAACCAGATTAATCTCATTGTATGTTTAACCTGTAATCAAGCCAATAGCCATAATCTAGTTCATAATGATGCTGAAACTGTTGGCAACCAGTTGCTGCCATCATCTTTGATCCTAGCTGTACACATGCTGACTTTTTAGCTGTGGGCCTGTTATTGGAGGCTAGTCTGTGCTGTTACGCTGCATCTACGATGATGCGTGTAAATTGCAGTCAAAATTGACTTTTATAGTTTTATCACTGAGCACTATAAAAGTGATGGTTATTAGCAGCTGTGGCTGTATATGGTGGGACATTGTGCCCACCTCAAGGTCACAGCCCTGGCTTGCAGTGCATAAAGTTGTGTATCTGTTTTTTGAAAACATGCCTTATGTTGTGCAGTAAACACACCCTATGATGCTGGGACAGTCTTTAAATGTCTGTTTAATGTATGACAAAGTATTTTCTCTGACATGCATCCACAGCAGAATTTGTTGTTTTAATGCTTTTGCATTAATGAATGTCCCCCCTCTCCTCCACAGTCGTGTGTGGCCACATGCAGCAGGGTTTCTGCGTAGCTTTGCTGTGGCTACGGATCACAAGGATGAAGCTAGCGTTGCGGTGCAATCCAAGCAGGCGCAGCAGTTTGACTGGGCCCTGACCAAACTGGACAGCTCCGTGAGGAGGACTGGTCGCATTACCAAGACCCTGCTTCTGCGCATCTTCCATGATATCTGCAGGGCAGGTAAGCAGGAAGAACATCAACCATGGAGTGGGGTTGAATAATGGATGTCCACTGAATAGCCGGTGGTCTCAGGGCCTGCCACACCTTGACTGTGTATTATACTATTCATTGAACTGAACTTCAAATGGCAGACTTGTTTAAATTTCTTTCTCTTTCTACATCCACTCCTGCATCCTGCAGGCTATCCCAGTGGTAACCAGGCCCTGTTGCTGCTCCGTAGCTGTGGGTCCTTGCTGCCTGAAGTACCTCTGGAAGAGCGCACTGAGCTGGCACATCGTGTGTGGGAGAGGCTCAAGGAACTAGGTAAGAGGCTGCACTAGGTAGAGTGTTTTGTTTGTAGCATAATCATTTATTAGATTTTTATGATGCATGCACTAGGGATTTGCACAAAAAAATCATAATGTTACGACACTATAATTTTTTTTTTTGGATTCCCTGTATGTTGTAGTTGTTCATTATCCTGAGTGCACATTGTCCTCACTAGGTGCACAGTATGATGTGAGCCACTACAATGCCTTGCTGAAGGTTTACCTGCAGAATGAGTTCAAGTTCTCCCCCACTGACTTCCTGGCCAAGATGGAAGCAGCTAATATCCAGCCAAACAGAGTGAGTAGTGCAGAGTGCAGCAATGGCAAGAAATGCATGGTTAGATTTCTGTTTGCTGCTTTCTCCCAACAACTACGAGAACAGAAACACACATACCGATAAAGGTTTTGGTGGGTATGCACAGAATATTGTAATTACTTGTGTATTGTAATTATTTAAATCCATCTTAAAAGAGAAGTAAGTTATTTACTTCAGACAAAGCATCATTCCCACTGTTTGAATATTTCATTTAGTGATTTCAATCTGTTTGAGTTTGTTTTACTGTTGTGCACAGGTTACCTACCAGAGACTCATAGCAGCCTACTGTCAAAATGGAGATATTGAAGGAGCCAGGTGAGTAAATCTTCTGTTCTTAATAATTTATATGAGTGTTCTGATGCCTCCTATGTGACAACATGGCCTGTGGGAGTTAATTTCAGTTCAACAGCCTTTTCTGTATCCTGATGAATTAGTTTACCGTGCTTCTCATGGCTTTACTGTTAGATTACATGTTGTGTTGCTCGTGTTTCTCATTTTAAAGTTCTTGTCTTCTCTCTCAGCACCATATTGGGTTTCATGAAGAGTAAAGATTTACCCATCACTGAAGCTGTGTTCAGCTCCTTGGTCACAGGCCATGCCCGTGCAGGGTGAGTGTCACTGCTTTTGTTTTGTTTTTTGTTTTTAAACCTACTGAAATAATAATAAATGCTATAATTGGAGCAATTTGAATTTAGACAAGCTGTTATCTTTATTACTCTTCAGCGACGTCGAAAGCGCTAAGAACATTTTGTCTGTGATGCGTGGAGCAGGAATTGAACCAGGCCCTGACACTTACGTGTCACTGTTGAACGCATACGCTGAGAAGGGCGATCTGGACAACATGAAGAAGGTCTGTTTTCAGTTAGTTGCCAAGATCATGCTTATGCTTATAGACAGACAAGCAGGGAAGCTGTGTATATGACCACCTTTCTACTTCTTTGTTGTATACCATATATGATAGCTGCCTCTACATCGGGCGTGGATGATGAATTTTCCGAAGGGGCCACATGAGAAACCGGGATTGTTGTGGAGCGCTGGACCAATAAGCTTATTTTCCCCCTATTTTGTCTTCTGTTTTAATTGACCTTTTCTTTCTTTCAGACTCTGGAGGCAGCAGAGGGTGCAGACTGCAGTCTGATGGATAGGGACATCATGCAGGTCATCTTCACTCTGGCCAAGTCTGGACACCAGCAATACATCCCAGAGATGGTCGAACGCTTGAGGCATGAGAGGGGCTTCATTCCGGGTATACAGTTTTACAGCATTCACTGTAGCTTCATCAAAGTAAAAACATAAAAAAACTCTTTAGTCCCGGTCTGCGCTTAAAGAAATTGGAAGCCGTTATATAAATTGTGTGTTTGTTGTTGTTCCTGCAGATGCCATGAACTTGTGTCTCAGCCTCATAACTCAGGGCCAGGAGGACACAGCTTTTGACATCTTGAAGACATTCCCCACGCTGCAGTCTGACAACTCAAGTGACTCCGCCAACCTGGGAAACTTCTTCCTCCGACAATGCATCAACATGGACACGGTACACGGGGCCTGGTCTCTTTAAAAGACAATGACACATGAGCTCACAGTATTTTAGAGATATGAGAGTTAATACTCATTAGCAGTTGACTGCTAGCTGGCATTGACTTTCACATGCAGATACTCTGTGTGTGTATATCATATTAATAAGAATGTAAGTTAATTTTTGCTCTCTGTATTTGGACTACAGCCGCTGGAGAAGATCATCCACTACTGCAAAGAGCTCCAGGAGTCAAATATGCACACATCACCACTCAGCTTCACTCTGTCCTGTGCCCTGGAGGCCAAGAAAACAGGTACCACTACAGCTACTTACTCACAGATATATTTATTTGCTATTTGCCACACACACACACACACACACACACACACACACACACACAGTGCGCACTAACTTAATGCTTTAATTTCATGTTTTGATTGCATTTCACCAACTGCAAGTAACTGCTTGAGAGAGGTTGGCAGTTATATCAACTTATTAATGAGCTATTCATATTTTTTTCTTCTTTGCAGGTCAATCTTTAGAGCTGATGAAGTTATTTAAGGAGCAGAACTTACCCATAAGGCCTCACTACTTCTGGCCCCTTCTAACTCAGCATGTCAAAGAAAACAACATCGCTGGTATACACACACACACACACACACACACACACAGAAACGCACACATTTTTGCTACTACCTTTTTATGATGATGATTACACTTGACTCCAACTATAACCCGAATATCAAGTCTTAACCTCTAAAACAGCCATTTTGAAGTGTTTTTTTTCAGAAAGTCCACACAAAAATACAAGTTGTGTTTTTGCATCTTTGTCATATTGATGACGTCCAGTTGACATGATTTTGCATCTTATTGCTAGTTGTAGAAGCTTTTAATATTCTGTTTGTTTATTTCTTATAAATGATTATTTATATGCTTGTACTCTGTGCCAGGTTTGAGGGAGACCAGTAGATCTTGTAGGAATGAGTGTGAGAACCCAACTGGTGCTATAAAGCCCAAAGAAAGAAGGAAATCAGCTGTTTCACACATCTGCTCTGAAATAGTTTTTTGGTGAAAGTCATAGTAGCAGTTTTTGAGGAATATTTTTTTTTCCTGTGGTGCAGAGGGGATTATGACCTCCTCTGTACCAGAAAGAGCTTTTAAAGGAGAGTTTCCCTCAAATATTAATGACCCACAGAGTGGTCCAACTGGGACAGGTTTCTGTTGGCTGGGGCAGTCCGGGGCAAAGAGGTCTGATCCCTGCGTGAGAGCGGGAGAAGACGAGACAAATGTGCGCACAAACACAAACGCCTACTCACAAATACTCACGTCTCTCTAGAGAGTTCTTGGAATAGATCGCAAATTTTAGAAAAGGTCCACACTCCCTATCTGCTTGAGACCTAAAAGATACTTTGACTTTCAGAAAGTGTGCGTGTAAATGAATGTTGTATTTTATTTTTTTTTATCTCATCTGGCCAAAAGGACCGATGAACTTATGCCATGGCGAGGCGTCTGTCCACAAGTCCCAAAAATGTTTATTTTTCCTTCAGTATTGGTCATATTTTAATCAAACTTGCACACAATGATTGCACACAATCAAGTTCAAGGCCACATTTGGCATTTTGCAGAGGATAACTTGTGAATTTGCGTGGATCATGAGCTGCTACGTCAGTGTTTTGGTTTTTATCCTGCGTCCTGAACTCTAAATATTTTTAAACCTATAGTTGTGTTTCCATTGTAATTATTTGCGGTTCTATCTGTCCTGTGGAGGCTTAATTGTTTGAAATAATCTTTGCTATTTGGTTCTAATAGTATTGCATTTTTTGCAACAGAAGCTCTACGTCAACTGTGCAGAAGCAGTGTGTATGGATGTGTCAGTGAGCCTGTGGTTGAGGCACCTAAGCTTCCTGGTTTCAATAGGCTGGGGCTCAGCAGACTAAGGCATCTCCTCCCTGCACATGCACGCCTATATAGATGGATGCACATACAGGGCCGGTGCTAAGGGGTTGAGAGGTCATTTTGCTTCTCTATTTTTCTCCAATCCTTTTGTTCAACTTGTTTTTCTGTGTCTCGCTCCAGTCATGTTCTTCCCGTGATGGGATATGGGGCTTGTGTTACTTACAAGCCAATAATAATTAAGGTTGGATTATCACAGAAATAATCCAAGATTACTTTGTTTCTCCCCATGGTAATTACCAAATGGGGTCAGATTTGACTGTTAGTCATATGTTAAAGTGGCTGTTGAATATATTTCTTTGGTTTTGTTTTTTGTTTGGTTTTTTTTTTGAGTGAAGAAAGAGCAGTTGCTGACGGTATAAAAATTGACAAGCAAATGGAGCCATTACAGTAATTCATGTCATTTGTTTCTCCAAAGAATTATAGATAATATTGAACAGGGGAGGTAACAGAAAACGAGTTTCACACATTTAAAGTATATTTTGTAGCCTGCCATTCAGTGCTCCTAGGACAACAATGAGCTAATGCACGATATTACACAGAGAATGTGACAGCTGCCAGAATATTTACAAGAACAGCTTTTGAAAAGCGTTTTCTTTCTTGTCAGAACAAGGCTGGCAAATAATTAGATTTTTTAAAAAACTTGGTGCTTTTTAAACTGTATTCTTTGCTCACCTGGAGCATTTGACAGGTACTATTTCTGTTGAATCTGCAGTCTCTGAAATGTGGCACAGCCTCTTTTTTTCTTTTTCTTTTTTTTTTCTTCCCCACTGGACACTTTGCTTTCGCTGGACTTTTGTCTGACACTCAATGGAAAACTTGTTTAATGGCTCAGCAGATGCAGTCTGGAAATATTTTTGTCCCCAAATTATGCCTCTGGTGAAGGAAAATAATTAGTTTCTTTCTCTTGTCTTTGTTAGCAATAAGCTTGTCGGGGGGAAATCGTCTCACTGACAGATAGCTGGCATCTGGCGACTTGTCAAAATTCATAACTCATTAGTGAATGTGCTCTGTCAAATGTGTTCAGCAGCAGCTTGGTTTTTAAGTGCTTTATTTATGCTGAACCCTGGGTCTCTCTTTGGGGTTTTTTAGAGCAATTAATAAATGATGTATTTTTCAACTGTCAGCCAATTGACAACATTTGAACTGGCAGGGAGTAGAAACCGGTTACGCTGGTGTGGCGATGCTGCAGATTGGCTGCTCCGTGTGGTCAAGACACATTCGCAGTTTGAATGGTGAGATGTCTCGGCGGCTGACTTTTGACAGCATGAAGAAGGGGACTAGACAGGAGTTTAAACATGCACAACCACACACATAGACACTTACTCTGACTTAAATTCGCTAACTGCACAGTCTCAAAGCCACACAAACGCGTCAGACAGCATCCATTTAGGTATCACAGTGCGGAAAAAAGGAAGAACGGAGGGAAGGAAAGTGGAGAAACTTCTCTCTCACACACACTCGCTTGTTTGTGATGGTGTTAGCCTTAACCCTCATGAATGATGCAGCCCCCCCTCCTCCCTGCTGGTCTCTCACGCATTCATTGGCTGTTGGAGGGGTGTGTGTGTGTGTGAAATGGGAGTTGGAGGGGAGAGGGCGGGCTTTCGAAGGGCAATGCAGGTGATGTGACTGATGCAGAGTGACTTGATTTCATGTAAATGCAAGGGCTCTGAGGGAATTCACTTTGGATTACGCGCCCCACTGTGCACGGCCCATAAAATATTAAGCGCTGTGTCACTTTTTGTCCACAGGTGTCACTAGCGGGCAGAGAGGCCAGAGCTGTGGAATTGGAGGGGAGCAATGGGGGGGGGGGGGGGGGGGAAAGAAGGGGGGGGGGGGAAAAACCC
>VUQJ01004751.1:8376-20986 GCA_015108635.1 Andinoacara biseriatus
ATTATAATTTTAATTTTTTTTTTTTTTTTCTTTTTAGTTTTTTTTTTTTTTTTTTTTTTTTTAAAAACCTTATAATTTTCATTATTCTGGATCATTAGATTGTTCATGATCAAAGGAGGAGTCCCAAACTATGACAGAACTTATGGTCATGTTGCAGCCCAGGTCTTTTTCCAGCAATTATCCTGAGGTTACACGCAAATACATGAATATTGTCCCATCTCACAATGGTCAAGAATCCTTTTAAAAATTCCTGAATCCAAACTGCAATCTGGATCACCATTTGTTGCATCTGGTGCTCATTTTATGAGGTGTGGCTTTGGCTCAGGAGCGAGAACAGGTCACCTACTAATTAGAAGGTAGGTGGTTTGATTACTGGCTGCTGCAAACGTGTTTTATAAAGTGCTTTGAGTGTGCAAATAGAATTTAAAAAAAAAGTGCTACACAAGAACTGGTCCATTTACACAGACAATGCTAGACTACATTCAAGAACCCATCTGGCCGATTTTAAAAAAATAAAAGAAAATGACCATATCCAAGCTCAAAAATAAGTGTGTTATTTCCTAATTTTTGTAAGTTTTAACTGCACAAATATGCTTAAAAAAAACAAATAAGCCATTATTCTTGATTGACAGCAAAGTTCTAAACAAATCTAGCAAGCAAAAAAACAAAAAAACAGCTCAAATATCTTAAAAATTGAAAACAAGTATTACTTTGTCATACCAGAAGTGAATACTTGTGATAGCTGTGTCCATGAATGCATGCAGGCAATGTTCACATTGTTAATCGATTTGGATTAGGGTTTAGTATGAAGGAAAACACACTCAGCTGCAAATTAGAAAATTCTGACAACTGTGAAATCTGATCCAAATTGAGCCTGAATGAAAAACAACCCCACCGTATCCCACTGACTAAACCCGGAATAATACTTAAGGAATTCAAAATCCAGTTCCATATAAATACAGCAGTATGTTATTCCTTTAATCAGTTATTCTATGCACTCACCTTTATCTGAAGTCTAAAACCAACAATAAGTTAGAGGAATATAAAAGGTATTTTCTGAAAGGTCACCTATGGATAAATGAGTTAGCAGCAACGTGTGAGCCATCTGTGTATAGCAGTCAGAAACATCTGCAGCACCTGGTAAGTGGATTTGCAGAGCCACGTCCATTCTCCTCCACTCCTTGTTTTCTTTGGAGTGGTAGTGGGATATAGCCTTTGATTTGTTGAGCAGACATCTGCTTGTTCTCCATCTTGAATACCTGTTCAGCTTCTGCGTCACTTCCACAACCTAGATATCAGACAGACATCAAAATTACCCAAAAACATACATTAAAAATGAAGGGGAAAAAATATGTAAAGAAAAGCTGAACCTCATCAAAATAAGAAGGCTGCACATAAGAAACCTTTCCTGAATGACTGAGCCTTTACACAGACAAGCCTTGAGAGAATATCAGGCCAAGAATTTTACCCTCTCCCATCGCACACACTTATCACACCAGTGTAGAATCCATCACTGACGTGCACTGAGCCTGGCATAAGTGCTTGCAGACAAATGAAACACTGACAAAGCAGCAGATCAGAACTTTTTTGATCTAACAAAATGAGACTGATTAGAAGCATTAACAGGGTTACTTGAAGAGTCCTAAGATTACTGCTATTCTGAGTTTGTGAAAATACATGTATTTTGGGGTATATTTTTGGGACTTTGACAGTACCAGGCTGATGCTAAAAGGGTAAAAAGTGTTTTCCACTTTTGCAAAAGTTGCAACAGCAGTTTGTGTAAAATCAATGTGAGCAGAATTAGACTGCACTAATAAAAGAGGCCAAACACCACATCAAAATAGACTAAAGAAAATGCTGTCCTTAGCCACATATAATAAGCTATAATGTGCATTTGCACAAAATGCTGTGCACAGTTACAACATTTAACAGAAAGCAAGAGCGTTTCCTTCACCCCTCAGTCACTGTGACATAAGTGTACCTTCAATGTTGGGGCGCAGGGCCCTGGACTCCAGGGACTCGACGCTATCTGCAGAGTTTTCTCTCCTGTAACTTTTGTACTGACATTCCTCCTCTGAATTTTGGAACACACTGTCCCCACCATCTTTCAGAAGCACGCTGCCCTCATCTAGAGCCTGGAGTTAGAAGTTTAATTAGTACAAAAATAAAGTAATACAACTCTTAAATGCTAAAAAAAGAACTTTACCTTGGATAAGGCCAGCCCCAACAGACCCTCAAAAGCCTTAAAATTAAGCTGAGGACCCGTGTAGAATGTGTCTATGTGAGCCTTGCGGCCCAACCAGTATATTGTAATCAGAACCTGAGAACACATAATCACACATCAGGCCCCACAGTCCAACTTCCTTCCTTCTCGTTATAAAATTTTATTATATAGTAACCAGTCAAAAGTTTGGACAAACCTTCTAATTTTGTGGTTTCATTATTTAAAAAGTGTCTGCACTGTACATTAATACTTAAGTCATCCAAACTATGAAGAAATACACATGGAATTATTTAGTAAACAGAAGAGTTAAACCAGAATGTTTTATGCTTTAGATTCTTCAAAGTAGGCACCTCTTGCTTAGATGGCAGCTTTGCACATCTTGGCATTTTCTCAGTCAGCTTTATCTTGAATTTCTTGCCCTCTTAATGTGCTTGAGACCATCAGTTGTGTTGTGGAGAAGTAGAGTTGGTATACAGTGAATAGCACTATTTGAGTGTTCTAATCCATAATATGGCAAGAACTACTCAACCAAGTAAAGAAAAACCACAGTTCATCATTACTTTAAGAAATGAAGGTCAGTCAATCCAAAAAACTTCAGTAACTTTGAAAGTATCAAGTGCATTTACTGGGACCATCATTTGTTTTTCAACTGGACAATGACCCCAAACACCTCCAGGCTATGTAAGGGTTATTTGACCAAGAGTGTGATTGAGTGTTGCGTCACATGACGCGGCCTCCACAATCACCTGTTCTAAACCCAGTTGAGATGGTTTGGGATGAGCTGGACCACAGAGTGAAGGTAAAGCAGCCAACAAGTGCTCAGCACTGCTGGGAACTCCTTCAAGACTGCTGGAAAACAATTTCAGGTGATTACCTCATGAAGCTGATTGAGAGAATGCCAAGAGTGTGCAAAGCTGTAATCAAAGAATCTAAAACATATTTTGGTTGGTAGTCTGGATGACTTCAGTATTACTTTACAATGTAGGAAAAAAAAATTAAATAAAAAACATTGAATGAGAAGATGAAGTTACATTTAAAAACATACACACAAATATATACACACATTTCTTGTATATATCACCACAGCATGCTGCACCTTCCCCAAGGCAGTCACCAAAAACAAAACAAAACACCCCAAAAACAAACAAACAAAAAAAAAGACCACACCACAACTGGCATAGAGAACCATCACAAGATTGCTTAAATGCTTTTTGTGGTACAAAAATTGTATCACACTGGAGAACTACACTGAAGTGAATAAAAACTAAACTAAAAAGGGAACACTTGATCATCAGGCTATAATACAAACTGATATGCCTGAAGGTTAAATGAGTCTGTCCAGCTAGGAAGCATGAAACATTGTGAATTTCATCTGCTTTGGCACAAATGAAAGTGAAAACATCGGTACTGGAGAGACAATTGTGCAAGTAGTCTTGTCCCTCCTGGTTCATCAGTAGCACCCCATTCTAATCTGACACAGGTCAAAGTGTTTGGAGATGCTGTGGTGAACATTATGCCGCCTAAAACAATCTGTGAAAGAGAAGGGGGTGCCAGTAAAGGACCTGCCAGTTCAGGTCCCCAACTAACAGATGCCATGCCCGCATGCCATTCTCACGGAGTCAGATTCTGACTTAGTGATTTAGTCACAAATATCACAGGTCACAAGTGGGAGCCAAGGTGGCTCAGCAGTTTAGCAGGTGACCACATATGCCACGTGACAGTACAGATGGCGCAGGTTCAAGTCCCGACCTAGTTGTCATTTACTGCGTGTCTTCCCACGTCTCAGCTCACGCCTTCTTGTCTCTCCCCTGCAAAGCTGTCAAATAAAACCGAAAAAGGCTAAAAAAAGAAAGAAAGAAAGAAAGAAATATACACGAGGAGCCTGCTCATTTTGTGGGGCTCCTATGAGGGAGAACTATGTTCCTCCTCACATAAAGCAACTTGGATTGATGCCCTTCTTTGGCCCTATCCAGCTCTCCTCGTGTCAATGGCCCTATTGTCTGGTCTCTCCTCCACACTTTTGAAACTGCAAACTGTCTTTTGCCAACAGCAGGACTACCTGTGCTGCCTGAATGAGCTGCAGCTACTGCTTGTGCTATCAGTAGTGTCAAAGGACACTCGCATAAAGGAAAACGGGGGGGCGACACAACAGGAGCAACAAGGAGAAAGCAGTGGTTTGTGGTTACAACAGTTAAATGTTGTAACTGTGCACAGCATTTTGTGCAAATGCACATTATAGCTTATTATATGTGGTAAAAATGATTAACAGTTTATGCTTCTTAACTTATTAACTGACTTTGTAACACTGATGACCAAATGCTCCTGTCATTTTTCTGAGCAGATAAACAGTGACACCTCTATTTGGCATTCAGAGTTTTGCCATATGAGCAACCAATGTTTGGGAAGCAATTTAGTTCCATTTTTATTTGAGCCCTCACAAGTTTCACTTTCTTCAGAATCTTAGCATTCATAATCAGTATCAAGGTAAACCCACAAAGCTACTTTGATTTTTTTTTCCCCTCCCAAGTAAAATTATGTACAGGGACCCACTATAATACTCCCTTTTTCAAAAGCCGACAATTCTGTTTGCCATATTAGACTGTTGGCACCATTATAGCTGCAATTAGTTTTATTTTTCCCTAATTTTTACAAGCAGAGCGTAAACAAGCATTTGGGTCTTATGTCAAACTTAATTAGAAGACAGAATGTGTTCCTTTCTCTCCAGTTCTCTCTCGTGCCAAGGAAATTATTTCACTGCTTGCAACAGATCATCACAGGTTAATCCTACATTAGCTATGCATGATTTTATTTAATAATGCCGAAACCCCATAATTACTCACTGCTTTGTAAAATGACATTTTACATACACATATATAAACATATTTTATGTGTATAATACTCCATAATAATGTGCATAAACACCAATCTGCAAATTAGACTGCTTTTTTTCTTTTAATTTATGCAATCTTTAAACATACTGGCCCTTCAGGAGTAAAAATAAAGGGAATGAGAACTAAAGTGATGGATTGGATGAGCAATAATAAAGTTTGTTTTTTATTTAAAAAAAAAAAAAGGGGGGGTGCAACAGTTCATGCTGGTATTTTGAAAAACTGTTTCAATAGGTCCATATTAACCTAATTGGTTAAATAAAAATAAAATAAAAAAAGTGCTACAGCTACTACATGGACTATCCTCTAGCTGGGTGGGGTGGGGGATTGGGTGTACAGCCTCTTTACTCAGTTCAAGTTCACAGCTCTTATGAGATTCAAATGAGGCTGCCCAGATAACCAAACGATGTCATAAGCTTTGAAACACCAGCAGTGCACATGTCCATGTAAATTACTCAGATGATCCATATATTTGGGGCAATTGTGACAGCGGAGTTTCTAGACAGCCGGTGCCAATTATGTATTCTAATATTTCATCACTGTGCGTTTAACACCAGACCACTGGGATCCGCCTCAACCTCAGTCCGTTCAGCAGCCTCCCTGAAGGAAAGAAGTGTCTGGACAAGTCTCCAGCATCAGTAGTTACAACCTGTGCTCTACATTTAGTACAGACATGCTGAAAAGTAGTTGTTTTTTTCCCCCCTCAACTGATTATCCTATTATTAGAGAAATTCAGCAGTAGATGCAAAAATCCTTTACTGGCTCATATAGTGATGGACACAACTTCCTTTAACGTCTTATAACTCTTGCCCCAGTGAGAACTTACAAGTACTTACATTTTTGAGTCGTCTGTTGCCTTCATCACGCCTAAAATAAAATTTCAAGACAGAAATAATTACTTACACAGAAGAGTGACACTTTGGCTGTTACAATGTACATTTTGACAGTCACTAAAATGCAAAAAAACTACTCCAGTGAATCAGATAGCTGTGGGGGAAAAAAGAGTTACAGTGACATCTCAAGCCTTCTCATTTGCAATCCTCCACTAATCAGCTACTTATCAGGTTTTATAGAGAGCAGCCTATCAGCTCACATAAAGGAGCAGCTTGTCAGCAAAAGCACAGCCATTTATTAATGCAAAGCAGCTCATTTGTGTTATCTTTTTAAAAACAGGTATTGAAAACTGAGTTAGTGTTCAAAGTGGTAAAACATAGCCTACACAGAAAACATTTTTCAAAAGACAAATATGTAGGCCTGCTACTTTTGGCCAATACACAGTGGGACCAGTTAACCAGTTTTTCTTTTTAAAAGACCTCTGAAAAAGTTTTAACAACAAGTTAGAACAATAACACCTGCACAGGATACAAGTTTGCACATTCACCTCTGTGTTCATACAACTTCACCTGAGTGTCACACGACTGGAGATGTCCTGCAGGTCGCCTGGGTGAAACAGCTGGGAGTCATTTAGTCCCAATTTCTGGCAGGCTTTCAGGAAAACATTCACATTATCCTGAAATATCAGAATCACTGAGATGGTTATAAATTAAAAAGCATCAAAAAAACTGGAGAATCAGCCAATGCTTCCTCTGATAGGCTAATGATGGCCAACTTGCAAGTTGACACCTTCAACTTCAAACAATTAAAACCGCCTCATCTAAAGCAAATCAACAGTTCTCAAAGTGAGTACAGCCAGGAGTAAGACTGCCAATTGACTGATTTATCAATAATCACTTACTCAACTGTCAACAGGCACTCAGCAGAAGATATACCAGCTAATATCAACAAGTAACTCTATGAATTAATTAGGTTGCTGCTTAGAAACCATACTTGCTTTACTGGGTGGTGACAGCAGCAGCCAAAATTGTAGCAGAGTGCAACTCGAGAGCTTCAAACAGCTCTATTTAGGTTAGCTTAACAGATTCTAATTGTCAACATTGCCTTAAGATTACAGCTAATTCTAAAGGTGAGTTATTTTTGAAGGCAAATACAGCACTGTGCAAAAATCTTGAGCCACCCCTTTCTTTATATTTTGCTTCCAATGAGCCACACTTTGTTATTTTAAAAGTGGTCCTGAGCAGTAGTTATCCAGGCTTTCTGAAGGTCTTTTAAAGTTTTTCTTTGGCTGCTTTTTTACTCATTTTCAGTCCAGGTCCTTGTACCAGGGTATGTTTTTTTGTTTATAAAGACATTTAACATTGGCCGATGAATCATTCAAGCATACAACGGCACCCAAACCAAGCGATGAAACTATTTTGTCTACACATGACAGCAGTTTTAAATTGTATCTTTAGACACTTACTAGCAGCCTGACAGACAAGACAGTATTTTGACAGACAGTGATTCCAGCATGAATATGTACAGCAGCTGAACAATATCTGAAAGTTATGACCGTAAGAAATAGGGGGAAAAAAAATCCAGCAAACACCTGACACAGGACCTCAGAGATGCATCTGGCCCTTCCGTTGATCCATCTACTGTTCACTGAAGAAACGGTCTCGGTGGAACGGTAGCTGTCAAAAAGCCATTCTTAAGGAAGGGAAACAGGAAGAAGAGGCTGAGGTATGCATAATTACATAAGAACTGGACAGAAAAATCAGGTCTTATGTAGTGATGTATCCAAATTTGAAATATTTTTTTTCCAATAGTCGTCAACATGCATGGAAGAGGTCAAGAGAGGTACAACTGTAAGTGTCCACAGTTGTTTGTAAAACAGCCTTCTGTCACGGTTTGGGGCTCCATTTCAGCCAGTGGTGTTGGGGATTGTGAACAGAATTATGAACATAGAAAAGTACTATCTGATTTTGATCCACAATGCAGTACTATCTGAAAACTGTCTTTTTAGAAGTGGCTTCATTTTTAACATTATAATGATCCCAAATACACCAAAGCAGTAAAAGCAGACCTGGATAGAAAAACACACAATGGAACGCTACCAGTCATGGACTGGCCTCTCCAGAGGCCGGACATCAGCATTAATGAAGCACTGTGCGATCATCTTGACCGTGAATGGAACAAAAGGCAGCCGACATCCAAAGAAGGGCTTTGAATGCCCTTCAAGAAGCCTGGAGACCGATTCTTGAAGACTAAAAGAAATTACAAAAATTTTGTCCAAGGGTGGATGAGAATAAAGGTGGTCGTAACAAATAGTGACTTTCAAGCTTGTTAGAATTGTACAAACTGCTGTATTTTCAGGTACATTTGAAGATTTCACCCTTTTCCGAGCAAAATATAAAGAAATGAGGGGTGACTCAAGACTTTTGCACAGTCCTATAAAGCACCTTGAGGCAACTGTTTGTTGTGATTTGGTGCTATATTAATAGAATTGAATCCTATAATTTTAGCTACATCTTAAAAGGTAGGCTGTGTTAACACACACACACAGAAGGTTGGATGATTTTGCAGCTTCTATTTGTAAATAGACAAACTGGAGACTTGTTGATAATAATAATGACCAATATTTTTATCCCTATTTGTGTATTTTTTAGCATGTATCAGTTAAAAAAAAATAAAACCAACCTGAAATAAAATAAAGTTCACAAAGTCACTATAATTTCAAAGCTTCAAAGGTCTATGAGGATGATATTTATTCTGCTCTCTTTTAAATTGTTTCTTGATTAGGGGTGAATATTGTTTCTACCCATGTTGAACATTTATGTAAACACATGCTTAATTAGTGGTTATCAGATTAAAACAAGCAAAAGCTCCAGTGTGGCTCTTTAGTGAAAGCAAGTACTGATTCTCTGCTGTATCTGCCCCTCCTACCTCACCATCACCACCAGTCCTGCATCCACTGTTGGGCTCCATCTATTGGCCCCTATTGGGAGTCTGAAATCGATCTTTTCTTGGTCTTGCTTTAGGCTGTTTTGGCAATTATACTTGTATGAAGTTATTGAAACACAGCCTGAAGCCAAAATAAAAATATTCATTTGCATTGGTGCCCAATAAAAATAAGCTGAACCTTTACAGTTGGTTGAAATGCAGATTTGGTTTAGTCAAACTACAACACAGCAGACTCCTTGTGCCTCTAACAGGAAACCACACAGTGTGTCAACACTTCCTGGCTAGCAGGTGCCTTTTTGTCTTCTTGCATACACTGATTATGTATACATCAGATTGCTGAAGTGTGAAGTCTAACACTCACCAGACCAGCAATAGGAGTAGAAAGCCTGTTGACTCTTTTGATAATACCAGGTTTCAACTGGTTAATTAGGCTGCAAGTGAAGACAATTAGCAAGCAGGTTAATATATTCCAGCTGCAAACAATAAGAACTGCACAGTCCTGAATTTAGCTCCCAATGGCAGACAGCATTTCAGATAAAGGACCACAACTTTTTAAGCCAGCTTCCAAAACAAAACTTCTGGGTTAACCAGCAAAAATTAGATTTGACGGTCTGTACTTGCCAATTAATTCATGGGTGTTTATCTTAACTTACTTTTAAGGATTCTCAGCAACCTCCAGACTGCAGTTTCGGATGCTACTATTTTTCAAAATCGTTTCAAGGCTGCTGAAGGCAAGCTGGCAAATTAGCCCACATACACTCACTAATGATAGGTCTGCATGATAATTACCTTTCAAATTAATTCTTAGAGATAAAAGTTTGACCACAGTAAATTTGCTAAACACTCAAAGTTTGAGCATCATTACTTACTCGCAAAGCAGGACGCCGTTCTCCAATGCGGCACGGAAGTCACTGCATCCAAACAACTTTCCAGTCACTCCCTAAAATTGGGGAAAAGAAAGAAGAAAAAGAAAACAAACAAAAAGCTTTTCAACTGTCATTTATTCCTGTTTCTCTGCTTAAAGACATTTATTGGAAAGGCACAAGTTAACAAGGGGCAGTTAAACTAAATACACAGCTGGAGGTCCAACAACTTTATTAGCTTTTGCAAATGAAAAATCCAGGCTGCACTGGGGCGTGTACAACTTAAACACAATCTGAAACTTATTTCTTTATGCTTGGCAGTGTTCCTTTTCTAGAACGAATGAAGAATAGAGGCAGATCAAAAACATGGACCACAAACATATAAAAGAGCAGCAGACTGACATGCAGCAGAGGGCAGGCCTGCTGGCACTTAAACCAGGAACTAAATGCTGATGACACTTGCCGTCTGGTTTGCTATTTTACCAGAACCGGATGCGTCGATCTGACCGGTAAAACTGAAAACGCAATTTCTGAGGTACACACCAGTGAACCCAAATGTGCTGGGAAAGGTTTGATTCAAGGCAGCTCCTCTTTATATGTGCTGCTAACAGCTAACCACTAGATGCCACACTCAGAGACATGAACTGCAGAGGACCTTTGAATCAGAGCCATTTTGGCACCACACAATAGACCAACATCTTATTAGGCAGTGGTGGTCACAGTGTTTTGGTCCAGTGTTCAGCCAGTAAGTAAGCAGAAAGAAATAAATGTATATAACTGTATATAATCTAAGCTACAATCCACTGTGAGTCATGCTACATTTTGAAGTGGCTCCAAAATGCTTCAAATCACACTACAATACACTGCTACTCAACTAGAGAAATATAAACCAGTACACTACTGATTAATGTTAATCACTTGCTGAGTTCAGCTACTGGAGAAGAAATTAGTCCTTTATACAGCTGTGGTAAAATGCATTCACCGGCCACCATATTAGGTACAGCTGTTCAGTTGCTCAACACATCTCATTAGCCAAACACATGGCAAAAACTCAATGCATTTAGGCATGTAGACAAGTTAAAGATGAACTAGAAGGGGAAGAAAGGTGACTGAAGTGACTTTGAATGTGGCATGGTCGTTGGAGCCAGACAGGCTGGTCTGAATGCTTCAAAAACTGCTGATCTACTGTGAAAATGAAGCAGAAACCCTGAAGCAGATGGGCTACAGCAGCAGAAGACCACACATAGTGTTGCTGCCATTACAATTTGTGCTGGCTCACCAAAACTGGAAGACAGGAAAAACAATGCCTGGACCGAGGAGTCTTGAGACCTTCGGTGACATTCAGATGGTAGGGTCAAAATTTGATATAAACATGAAAGCATGGATCCATCCTGCCTTGTATCAATGATTAAGGCTGCTAATGTAATGGTGTGGAAGATATTTTCTTGGCACACTTTAGGCCCCCTGGTACCAACAGAGCAAGGTTTAAACACCACAGCCTAGAGTACTGTTGCAGATCATGCCCATCCCTTTATGACCAGAATATACCCGTCTTCCGATAACGTGTCATGTCGCAAAGCTCAAATCATTTCAAACTGGTTTCTTGAACATGACAACGAGCTCACTGCACTCAAATGGCCTCCACAGTCACCAGATCTCAATCCAATAGAGCACATTTGGAATGTGATGGAATGAGTGTTTCTCCTCATGGATGTGAAGCAGACAAATCTGCAGGAACTGTGTGATGCTGTCATATCAACATGGACCAAAATCTCTGAGGGATGGTTCCAGCACCTTGTTCAATCTGTTTTACACAGAATTAAGACAATTTTGAAGGCAAAAGAGGATCCAACCCAGTACTAGCAAGGTGTGCCTAATAGAGTGTAAACATACAGCTCAGCGTGTGGAAAAATTACTATGCTAGAACTTAGGAAACCATAGTCTGGGTTGAAGTTAATTAAATAGACCACAATATACACGCTGCTGCTTGTAGCTGTTGTCATCAAGCATAAAGGTAAATAAAGTGAGTTGGGTATCATGAAGATATTTTGCATGAACAGCTGAAATATCCACCAGCTGCCACATAAAAACAAATAATTACAAAATATCTATAAAGAAAAGCAGGCATAAAAATGTAAACAAGCATTCCCACAAACATTCAAAAGATGTTTTTGCTCTGAACAAAGAATATAGCATAACCTATGTAAATGACTTGACTTGGCAGGAGCAAGAACAATTCCAAGTGGGGTTTTGTAATGAGGACATAAAAATGGGACTATTAAGGTTCGGCTCCATAACTAACACGGGGCCCCAAAAGGCTATTCTTCGCACTAATTAGTCCCCCCAGGAATCCACAATTACAATTCATTTTTAGTAGAATCAGGCACTGGGTACAGAGCGGATGCTTCTCAGTGGAATCAGACAAACAATGCAGTGCAAGGTTAACACAATAATACACAATGTGGTTGTGCTGTGGCATGCCATTTGTTCTACAGCATCAAATGCATAATGGTCATTTTAATGAACAATAGTCCCTAAGAAACCACAAATTAAATGAATTTTAACCATATGCATCTTGCAAACCTCACCAGATTGCTTCATTTGTCTAAATAGAAGTAATTTGTCTCAAAGCCAAAAGGATCAAATGACTGGGTGGAGGGTGGGGGGGGTGGCATCATTACATGTAGCCTTTAAAATAATATATTGAGAGCTGCAACGATCAGCCAATTAATCTGCAGCAAACTGACTTTGGAAAATAAATGCGGGAGTTTTTAAAATGCCAAACATTCACTTCTCAAATGTGGGGTTTATTTAAAAAAAAAAAAAAAAAAAAAAAAAAAAAAAAAAAAAAAAAA
>VUQJ01004764.1:14692-33338 GCA_015108635.1 Andinoacara biseriatus
TTCTTGCCATACATCAGGCAGGTCCAGTCCATCCCGCAGGAAGGGGTCCACTGCCTCTCGCACCACCTCACCCTCCAGAACCACTCCTTCTCACAGACGCGCAGGCTCTTCACTTTCACAGAATGGTGACTATAATTCTAAGAAGGGATATAGCCAAGCATCAGGGACTCCATCGCAGGCTTCAAACAGGCACAGTTTGGACTCTGAGAAACTGTACAGAAATCTCGAGTCTATCTCCCGCCGTGGCTCATCAGCTCTTCAGAAGCATTCATATGAACTATCTCAAACATCCCCACGAACAAGAACAGCTGTCAGCAGCTTGGCCAACACGCAGACTCGCAACAGTCGTGAAGTGTCACCATCCAGGAATGGCTACAGTATCAGCCACACCCCACAGAGGGAACCCTGCTCCAGAGGCAGCAGGCTGAGTCCACAAAACTCATGGCAGGGGTCTGCACACTCTTTACTCAGCTCCCCAGCCTCACCTGGATCCTCTTCATTAAGGCAGGGCATGGGCTCTCAGGTCCTTTGTGGATCGCTGTCTCAATCTGCAACCACAAGAACAGACGAGGTCGATGTAGGGAAAAACAGAGATGACCGAAGCAGGAGCTCCATGAGACGAGGCATGGATGCCCTGCTGATCTCTGAACCCAAAAAGACTCCAGTAGAGGTTGAGGAGGTAAACAAAGAAGATGTTTCTGTTTGTACGCATGTGAGCAGGGTTTTGGCTAATGACTCATCAATCGTGGGTTTTCAGCCAATTAACATACCCTAGATAATGCTCCTTTCTGACACTTAGAATGACTAAAATTTACTAGATGGACTTAATGTTTCATTCATTGTGACCCAAAACTAACAACTGACACAATAAACTCACCAGGAAGCCTTTACAGAGGTCAAGTACAAGGTCCGTTATGCCATATACTTCTAATGTGGCTGGAATGCCTTTGCAACCACATATTTGCCCCCTGGCAGCGATTAAAAGAAGGCAGCCTTAAGGCACTCCTGCATCAGCTTCACTTTTCAGAACTGGAAGCTGCATACTTTTATACTGTCTATTTGTTGAGCATAGACAATATAAAAATCAGCATTGCCACTGTAAACATGTTGTAAACATGCTAAATCTTTCTAAATTTGAGGTGGGGATGACCATAGATGATTACATAATGCTGGCTGATATTCCCAAGATTCAAGTGGAGTCAGAGGAAGAGTTTCCAGGGCTGAGGCTAAGGAACCAGAGTCCCAGCCCTTGCAGAGACAAGAGACTCAAGACACACAGGTTGGTGGTATGGCATTGTATCAATGCTGGCCTTAAGATTCTGGCCCCTGTTTAAAGAAGTAATTGGGCCTAAATAACTGGACAGAAATCAAAAGGTGGTTGGACACACACACACACACACACATTTGATACCGTGACCCATTCCACTGGCAGTCTGTGAAAATGGTATACAAATGGTTGTAACTCACAGCAGTTGTTTTGTTCAACCCCTTTAAGTAAGGCTAAAAGTCTACACTAATGAACTAAAATCTACAGTGGTGGTGTACAGAGGCAAAATTACAATCCTTGGGTACATTTGTGTCTTTTTATCTCTTCAAAGTTATTGAAGATATGCTTTGATTAGACTATGCGTAAATGACACCGGGGCCATTTATGGCCTAAGAAAATAAACATGCTTTTGAACCTTTTGCAGAGATCTGTAAAAAGTTCGCTTTAAAAATGTGTTTCCTCTTTTCATTTCCTCTACAATTTAACTGGAAGGTATCAAGATGAAATAGACATCTACAGTTCAAGGCTGGAGTCAGATCAGCGGGGGAGAGGCAGAGAGAGGGGGCGAGACAGACGGGAGAAATGTCGAGACTTTGAGAACGGACAATCATCTCGAAGACAATCAGCAGCATCTCTTCATACGCAGGTAAGATGCAGTCACTGCAGGCATGTTTACCACAAACAACTGTGTTGAAAAAGACAAGAAAGTCCTGTCTGTTTAATCCATCAAAGACCTCAGATAGCCAAAGAGGAAAACACAGATCCTCCAGGGCGAAGGAGCGAGCGCCTCCTGAACACCTGCAGACACAGGTGAGTGCCGTCTCGTGCCATCTGTATATATCACATGAGCATTTGGAGAAAAAAAACAGGTCATTCGCGCATTCATTGTAAGACAGATGTAAGATGTTTATTTCAGCCCCTCGCACAGACTCATATTCACAGGAAAAAAAACATTGCTAGCACTGTGTTTTAGGGCAGCGTGTTCATTTGATTTATCATCTTTATTATTAGACTCCAGGATGGTTTCAGTTAACGTTTCCTGCCCTCACAGTGTTGCATTGTCATGACTAAAACAGCTGAGTCAGTGCACACTGATGGATGACCACAAAGTGAAACACTGAAAATTGTTGCTGTTTCAGTGCTGAAAACTTTTTAGTAGTTCACACAGCATTTCAATATGTAAGCACAACTGTATGTGTGATCGCTGTGTTGACTTCCTCTTTGAATGTCACGCATTTATTCCAACTTAATTCCTCAATTTTTCCTTCTCTACCGCACATATCACGACCATGACGGATCACAACGTCATGCATGGTGAGTATTTTTCAGTTGACACTATTGGTCTAATAATGTCTTGTCAGTTCCCCTTTTCCCTTTCATTCCCCCACTGTTTTGACATTTTGATGGGCCACAGAAACTGCACATCTTCCTCTTTGAATGTTTCTGTTCAGTGGTATATTTCTCTTCGACTGCACCTTTCTGCATGCTTCAGAATTACAGACTCACATTAGTTATCTCGTGAATGCATTTGGCTGCTTCAGACAGTTTCCATTTCCTCTGGTTTCATAATGAAGTGTGAGACACAAACCACAAACAGGGCTATTTGATATCGTTTGCTCTCAACACTTTAATTGCAGATGTTGCTACTTGAAGGGGTGGATGTCCAAGCTGGATGAACATGGCAAGGTAAATGCATAATTCTGAAAATCTTACTATGTTTTATTAACGTGCTGCTTCTAGTTGTAACCACATCCTCATAAAGCCTGCCAGACAGGCACAGAACACCAAGAACATGACTCATTGTCGTGAAACATCCTTAAGAGTCTGCGTACTGTAGAAATGAATGCCAGTGGATGGGTTTGATGTTCATAAAACCAATAAATTTATCATTGTCCATGTTTACTGTGTTTTACACAGTGGAGGAAACACTGGTTTGTTCTTGATGACTCCTCTCTGAAGTATTACCGAGACTCAGAAGCCAAGGAGGTATGAGCTGATGTGTGACATTAAAGTTATTTCTGGTGTACTGTTTTCACACAATACAGGAAATGAATGGCTTTAGGAAGGTTTTTTTGTTTGTTTTTTTGCCACTTAACGATCAGTTGGGGAAGGTTATGACCTTATTTGGCTCTACTAAACTTAAGCTGCTCTTTTCGTGCTGCAGTCAGATGACCTGGATGGAGAGATCGACCTGACATCCTGCTTGAATGTGTCAGACTGTGATGTGGAAACAAACTACGGACTCCAAATACAAGTATGTAATTACAGACGTTTTGCTTTGTTCATGGTGTTAAGCAGTGTACCGCCACACTGTCAGTCAATTAGTCAGAAACTCCAAGTTTCACAGCCAGACAATTTGATGTTTGACTGCTTCCTGTTTAACTTGTGTATGCGCGTGTGTGGTTGTGTCTTTTGATCACCACCAGACAAAAGGAGCAGTGTTCATTCTCTCTGCTGTGACGTCCAGAATTCGGAAGAACTGGGTGAAGTTACTAAAGCAGGCAATCCAGCACAACACACAGTGAGTCTGATGTTATGGTGGGAGACAGTGGTGCAGGAAGTGTTCGGATCCTTTACATAGAAGTTAAGGAAGAAAAGAAAAACTCATTGTAAACACAATGTGATATTCATAAAAATAAATATTACCTGCAGAATGTACCCAAAGTACTTGATGTATATAGATTATTATATATTACATTGTTGCATTATTATTTGCAGCATAATAAGCTGGAATCAAGTTAAAATAAATTCTCTTGAATTCAACTGAAATCGCTGATGAAAAAATGTCCCTGTCCCTCCAGTTCTTGGGTGTCAAAATTAATTAAAGAATCTGTTTTAATTTATCTTAATTAGTTGCACACAGAATATAGCAGACAGAACAGAAATACCCTACATGGTGAATACCTGAACATTTCTGAACACTGTGGAGAAATGCAGACACTATATGATTGGGTGGTCTGCCTACAGCGAGCCCCCTCTCTCATCTTTCTTTGAATGTGTAACTCTACTCTCCTGTGTTTCCCTTGTTCGGACCTCAGCCAATCAGACACCGGCAGCGAGAAAGAGAACCCTCTCTCCCGGAGACTGTCGTCATGCCAACCCCCTGCTCAGTTCACCTGCAAGGATTTGGGCTATGAACCTGCCACTTCCACCTCCACCACCACAGCTGCAAACTCCCACCAGACCAAAACCTGCCGCCAAGCAGCAGACAGAGATCTGGGTGCTGACTTATCTCCAGCCAGTCAGAGAGAGGAAGGGGAGGGCTGGGACCGCGAGCAGGCGAAGCGACTGGAGGAGAGGAACAAGTGGTTTGAGGAGGGGCTCCGCTTCAGTGAGATGGGCAGCAGGTGGGAGTCCATGGAGCTGAAAAAGGGAAGTGTACCTGTGCCTGTTATTGAGACTATCAACTTTGAGGTTAACAGGAAGTGGGCAGAATTTGAGACGATGTCATTTCAGGACATGAGCCCACAGTCTCTCATAGGAGCCCAGGCTTATCAGTCAAGCACCCCATGGGCATCAGCATCTCTACTTACTCCCCAGACAGATCATTCATCACCTGAAGAGGCCAACCAGTCTGTTCCAGGCTCAAAAACAGATACATCAAACATAAAGGAGGCTCATCCATCCATAAATGGTGCCCAGATAATTCAAATGAATTCAGCTGAAGCTCTCCAAAAAGAGGTAAGAGAGAACCTAAAGTCTTTTAAATAAAAAGTGGCGTGTAATATGTAATATGTTACCAGGGCAAGAAAATTATAGTAATATCCAGCAGTGATCTGCATTTTAGTCTTTTCCCTCCTTCCCTTCTACCCCCGTACATTCTCTATAAATCTATCTCCCAGGCTGTTTCTCTTCGAGAGCAGGTAGAGAACATTAAGAGAGAGCGTGCAGCCATGGGTATAGAGGTGGAAAGCCCCTGTGGCCCTGGGGCCCCTTGTAGGGCCAGACTGGAAGCCATGGAAGTAGCACACAGGAAAGCACTGCAGGAGCTGCAGGAGAAGCATGCCAAGGAGATAAGAATTCTGGAGGAGGAAAAAGACAGGATGCTACAGGAGGAGAGCCAGGCAGCTGCGAAAGGTCAGGAAGTATCAACAGCAACCGCAGTTTCAGCTAAACACAAGGGTTTGCTTCTTATTCTCTGCAGGGTGTTGATAGAACACTGTTTAATTACCTCTCAAATTTAAATTTATGAATTTTGGACCACAGTTTCTAATAACAAAAATTAATTTCTGATACTTCCTATAAATGCATAGTACAGTCATATCATAAGACTTGATTTCTTCATTCCTTTATCTCACAATACTAGACTGGGCCAATTCCAGTTTATTGGTAAAGTTAATCTTTTGAAACTCAAAAAAAAATTTTAGGCATGAAGGACATTTGATTTATGACTGTAAGGTAGTAGCCTACTATGGAGGCTTAATCCAGTTAGGGTATTTTCTAAGAATTTCCTTTTACAGTCCAAACTAAATCCCATTAAAGATTAAAGTTTTTTACAAATCATTTCAGGCATCACAAGACCTCCTAAAAATGACTTTTAAGGCTTTTTAATCTGAGGGTAGCAGAAAGACAAACCTTGGATTAAAGAGGAACAATGCGGTTTTCGTCCTGGTCATGGAACACTGGACCAGCTCTTGATCCTCTCGAGGATATTTGAGTGTGTGGGAGTTTGTGGACTTAGAGAAAGCATTTGACCGTGTCCCTCGGGGTATCCTGTGGGGGTGCTGTGTGAGTATGGGGTGTCAGGCCCATTGTTGCGGGCCATTAAATTCATGCACAACTGCATAAGAGCTTGGTCCGTATTGCAACAACTCCAACTCATTTCCTGTGGGTGTTGGACTTTGCCAGGGCTGCCCTTTCTCACCAATTCTGTTCATAATTTTTATGGACAGAATTTCGGAAAGCTTCCACCTTAGTGGCCTCAGAATCTCATCTCTCAGCAGCAGAAATGAGCTTCCTCCGAAGGGTGGCTGGCCTTTCCCTTCGAGACAAGGTGAGGAGTGCAGTCATTCAGAGGGGGCTCAGAGTAGAGCCACTACTCCTCCACATCGAAAGGAGCCAGTTGAGGTGGTTCGGACATCTGACTAGGATTCCTCCTGGTTGCCTCTTGGAAGAGGTGTTCTGGGCATGTCCTACCAGGAGGGTAGGCAGACCCAGGACACACTGGGGAGATTATATCTCTTGCCTGGCCTAGAAATGCTGCGGTATTCCCCAGATGAGCTAGAGGAGGTGGCCCCAAGACCTGGCCCCAAATAAGCGGAAGAAAATGGATGGATGGATGGATGGATGGATGGATGGACGGATGGACGGATGGATGGATGGATGGATGGATGGATGGCAGAAAGGCAAAATGTAGTGGTGAAGGCATGCTGGAAAGGCACTTCACTACTTTATTTTTTGTCTAGGTGAAGAAATAGATAAGAAACATTCAAGATAATATCCCACCTTCATGCGGCCATGCAGTTTAATTGTATGGACCGTAATAGCTGATTTAAACTTGCCACCATAATACCAGTGGTTACATAACCGTAGAAACCAGCCACAACTCAGCTGTGCATGTGTCATCAGTGGGCTCCAGAACAAAAACAAACAGCACTGTACTGTACAGATGTAGAAAAGTATTTTACAAACACTAGAGGATGGCAAGCATTACAGGTTAGCTCATGCAGAGATATTATTTGTAGCTGATCTCATTAAGGGTGGCATTTTGTGCACATTGCAATAATGGTCTAAGAGCATAAATGAAATCATGTGAAAGCATACCACTATGATATTTGGCTGCTGGAAAAATACAAACATGCATCAGTGATAACTGGTAATGACTTTCAAATGTCATTGTTCTTGTTTTAAAGCTTAGTATAAAAGTCACTAACTAGCTAACTAACTGTTCATCAAAGCTGTGGAAGCACTCAGAGCAGCTCATAGAGAGGAGCTGGAGAGAGAGTTGGAGAAAGCCAGGAAGTTGTTTGGAGGAGCAGCACATGTGGATTCACCATACCAAGGGAATATGTAAGTGTATTATAGCCCTCTGTTATCATGTTAACAGTAGCTTCCTCTCACAAGCTGTTGCTGCAGGCTTAAGATGTTCTGCACTTGACCATAGCCCTTGTGTGATGCATTATAATTTACTCCAGAACTTGTGTGTCAGGCCCCAGACAGAAGTTCTGCACACTGAGTTAGATGTGCTGTCAGAGCGCTACACTCAGAAGTCCCTGGAGCTGAGCCGCACTGAGCAGAGCAGCAAGAGCCGAGAGACTGAGCTTGGACACAAGGAGAAAGAGCTGGAGCAGCTCAGAAGAGAGAACCAGGTTTCTGTACATGTCTTGTTCAAAACTGAATTGAATACAACACACTACGAGCTGATAGAAAGTGAAATGATGCTCTTCATGTCCTCTTTTTTCTTTTTTTTTTATTCTTTCAAGGTTACATAATAAGGAAACATAATAAACAAACACACAAGCTTCATAATTTTCTTCATAATTTTCAACATTTCTTCATAATCTGAGCTAAACATGTCTATTCCAGGACCTCAAGGCTAAACTGATGGAAGAGATCAGCCGTATGCGGCATTTTATCACAGGTCAGAGGTCAGATGTGGTGTCCCTTTGCAACACTGACCGCACTGCGTCAGACTTAGAGGTATTGATTACACAATCTTTTCTGTCTCATACGAAAGGAAATAAGCTGAAAATGTATTTGCCCACTAAAAACCAGATTTATTTAATGAACATGAAATATTAAAGGACAAATGTTGAGGTCGCTGTCATCATTGGGAACCTCACAGATTCTGAACCCACGGTAGTAAACCAAATGGATGAAAGTGTTTTGTCTTGTATCCTGTCTAATGACCCCTTGCAGCACTTGTTTCTTGGCCTCATTTGTACTAGTGAATTCTGCTGCATTCTGGTGCAGCACATACTGCCACCTACAGGCTGAAATAAAGTATATCACCCTTCACATCTCTGGGTAATCAACATCTATGATGCGTTTAAATGCATTTCATTTTCTTTGGTTGCTGCCTGTCAAATGTTTTTGTTTTTATTACACTGTAAAGATAACTAAAAATATGATGGGCATTATTAAGTGGTTTATTACCTTATTAGGTACAACTTATACAAGGTTGTACCCAGTTTGCTTTCAGAAGTGCCTCAATTTTTAATAGTATAGATTCAACAATGTCCTCAGATTTTGGTCCATATTGACATGATTGCATCACACAGTTGCTCCATATTTGACGGCTGCACATCTGTAATGCCAATCTCCTGTTGCACCACATCTCAAAGGTGATCTATTGGTTTGAGATCTAATGACTGTGAGGGCAATTTGAGTACAGTGAACCCATTTTCATGTTAAAAAAACCCAGTTTGAGACAATCTAAGCTTTGTGACATAGTGCGTTATCCGGTTGGAAGATGGGTACACTGTGACAATAAAGGGATAGACGTGGTCAGTAACAATATTCAGGTAGGCTGTGGTGTATAAACAATGTTCAGTTGGTACTAAGTGGCAGAAAATGTGCAAAGAAAATATCCTGAACACCATGACACAACCACCTTGAACTGCTGAGACAAGGCAAGGATGGATCCATGCTTTTATGTTGTTCACACCAAATTCCAACCCTACCATCCAAATGTTGCAGCGGACTCATCAGTCTCGTTTTTCCAGTCTTCTATTGTCGGATTCTGGTGTGCCTGTGTAAACTGAGGCTACAATTCACACAGTGTGGTCTTCTGCTGCTGTTGCCCATCTTCTTCAAGCCTTAATGGGTTGTGCATTCACACATACTTACATAAATTCATTGGTTGTAATGGGTGGTTATTTGAGTTACTTTTAGCTTATCACCTCAAAGCAATCTGGCATCTGACCTCTGGCTTCAACAAGGCTTGAATCACTTTTCTTCAACATACACATGCTGTTTGAACTTCAGCAGATTGGCTTGAAGGTCTGCATGAATAAATGCATTGAGTTGCAGTTGTGTGATTGGCTGATTAGGTGTGTTAATAAGCAGTTGAACAGGTGTACCTAATGAAGTGGCTAGTGACTGTATCCAAAAGTATGTAGCTCCACATTTGATCTGACAGGCATGCCCCTCCTGACCCAACCCCAAAGAGATATGTCCCCTCCCAAAATTGAACCAGGGATGTTAAGCAAATGTTTAAACCACAACTATATAAATATAGTGCTTATATAAAATGGTTATCATATGTGAACTGATTTTTAATTGCAGTCTATGTCTTATTTTAACTGGTGATAGTAAGAGGTCACGTTTGATGTCTTACAGATGCTTCTAAGAGCAAAAGAAAATGAAGTTCTGTATCTTAAAAAAGAAATCAGCTGTCTACAGAATGAAGTGCAGTCTCTTACAAAGGTATGTTTTACAATCTGATCTTTTGCATCGTACAGAAATAATACCTTTCATCTTGAACATTTAGAACATTAATTTGCTTGACGATGATTTGCCCACCGTGTCTTGTCCTTATTCCAGGAGAAAGAAGTAGCTTACGAGCGTTTTAAGGAGGCGTATGTAGAGCTGAGCGACGCGAGGGGACGTGGTCAGCTGGAGATGGGCTCGCTCAATGAACACTTGAGACTGGCCAATGCTGCCCTTCAGGAGGGCGCAAGACAGACCTGACCTGAGGACAACCCTTAAAAATTTCCTTTTTTGGACAAATAAACAGCCAATAGGAAATACTATGACAATATGTGCTATCATGACTTGATACACCTAAGATGGACGTAAATTAAAAAATTGTGGGTGGTAAGATTAAATAACAAGTGTTTTCCACATAATCTTTTTATTTATCTATCACACATGCAAACAAGAGTGAGGCAAAAACTAGTAATTGTGATATCCTCGCATGATATGACATTTCTGATAGATTCTTTAAGTCAAAACAAGATAAATATCAGAGGAAAGAGGAAGGAAGTGGGGGGCAGACAGAGGGATTTATTTGGAAGACGAAGTGCCCCATCTTTCCCATTCTCCTTGTGCCGTCTGGTATGCTTTCAGGCAATATTGCTCTGTATAAGAAAATGGAGGAAGAAGGAAAAAAACAGGTGTCGTCATTAAAAAAATACCACAAACTGCTCCCTTTGACATACAGCTGACACACCCTATACACTGGATAAGATTGTGACAAAAGGTCCCAGCCTTAATGTTTAAAGATTACATAAGACGTGGCTAATGAGCACTTGGACTTTACCATTTATTTTCCAGAGTTAACTCAATCATCGTCATCGTCGTCTTCAGGTACAAAGATGTCATGCTCCTCCAGGAGAGCAGCAAAGTTCTTGCTAATCAGATTTCCCACGTAAAGGAAAGGCACCACCACTAATGTCATGCGGATGAGACCAAAGGGCGTCTAAAAATAAAAATCAAGAAAAGTTGTGGTTAAACCAATTGGATGTGATAACTATTCCGATCACAAACCATAACTCAGTTTTCTGTAGGTGTATTGGCACAGCTGAATCCACGCGACGCTGGGTTTAACAAAGCTGATATTACACAGCAATCATTTACCAAGGCTGTAAACTGAATTTATGAAAAATTTCCAGATTTAAATCTTTGAATATCAGCGATCATCTCAACATATCTGTAACAAGAAGCTATGAAAAAGCACAACTGATATCACTGGGTCATTACAGCCTTGCACTGAGGTTTCATCCTGAGGAGGAGAACTTGACTTTGACTCCCTAAAGTCAAGCTTAAACACAGTCATTGCCGTGTTAGCGGGTACCTCCATATGAATGTGTGGTTAAGGAGCAGATCATTTTAGCCTTGGACCTCACAGCAGGTTCAGTCCATCGATTAATAAAACTGATATATTTTTAAATTAAGCCTTTGCTCCAAACTACCGTTTTGCTCCATAATACAGAACTATGAAAAACAAAAAAACTAAAAAGAAAGAAAGAAAGCAGAAGCCAATGTGTAACAACATGAAGAATTTAAATAGTTTAGGCTATCATTATGGTTCAACAAAAACCCTTATTTTACTGCCATATGAACAGATTTACTTTTTCCCGCAGCCACTTAGACATGTCCTGAGCATCGATGCGTGTAAGCTTAAGGTCTATAAATTACTGTAAAGCTGACATTTTTTTTAACTACACAACAGTACATCTACCCAAATGAAACGTCCCTTTAAATAATTAATTCGCTAAACTGAGTGACACTTATTTCCTGTAAGTGCCTCGACATTTCTGAAAACAAACGTTCATTGGCTGATTTAACAATTCCCCGAAGAGTCTTGGCTTTCTATTCGTCAAAGCTCGCGTCATTCCAGCGCTAAGTCCCGCCCACTCATAAACTCCCGTCGGCTGTCTTCGTAAACGAGATGTCAAAAACTCACTTTTTCCGGCTTCGGCAGAATTGCACCAGACGGCGTGGATACTGCGGTCCTGCTTTGAGTCGTCCTGGTTATGTTTGGTGTTTTCAAGCCGTTGTTACGGGTCATTATCCCCGTATTTCTGGTGGAAAGTCGGAGGGAGAGCCGCAATATACTCATCGCCATTTTTCCTGTATTTGTGACGGCAGTGGGACGTTTCTATGGGCGGGAGCAGAGACTGCGTATGGGTGGGACTGGAATGATTTGTTTTGGAGTGACTTCTGTGGTTGGACAGAAAAATGATGAGTAATGCAAGTTTAATGCACTAATACAGTTTAATAGTCTGCAACAAATTGATGACTGCGACCTTGCCTTGTACACAGCTGACCTCCCTATAATGGCCTTTATTTATTTATTTATAAACTAGGGAAATATATTCACGTTCAACATAATATACCTTTCTACAAGTAAGTAATCACTGATGGACATTTATTTAATATTAAAGTTCAAATTAGAGGTCGTTTGTGATTGTGTTGAGAGCAGTCTCTGTGCTGTGACTCGATTGGTTCCGCGGTCCGATCTGCTGTGCGCATGCGCGGTGCTGCCACGACCCAAAAGTGCAGATTTCAAACGATGTATCAGTTTTTAAATTACGTTGCTAGGCCACGTAAAACCAGTTATGCCCAATAATTTATGCCATGCTTTTTCCTGTATATTGTCCTCACCTTCGAATCGCGTTTTGTGCAGAAATAAACGGCGAAAACGCGAGTTTTCGCAAGGAAGTGCTTGTAAAAACAAAACCATTTCCGACAACTCGTTTCCTTTTGGTGGTAAAATGCACCATATCAACCAATCAGAAAATTATGCGGTAACACGATGCATTTGGGTGCATTTGGCTGCTGATGAACAGGTGTAAAGGTGGTAAAAGAGACAACTACTGGCAAGTTTTGCCTGTGATGGGCCCCTCGGTCTTGTGGAGGACAGAAACAGTTTTTTGAGGTGGCATAAATAATTTGTCTAGCATCTTAATGTGAGTCCTGATTGCTCTGCAAATAGTTGTACAGAAAAATGTCTGAGGTCTTTCCTGTATTTTAATGTGAACAGTTGTATATAACTTTATCTACTATATTTTTATACAAGTTGTGAAACTTTACAACTTATACTTGCATTTTAAGTTGTAAAAATAATTTGTTAAGCATGTTTGTGATTTTTACAGTAAAAAAAAATTAACCTTTTTCTACTCGGATTTTAGGTTTTTATGTGATTATAAGGCCAATGTGTTAATACAGTATTTAAAATGAAAGAATCAGCATACAGTCACACACATGAAGTGGTGCTGAAAAAAATCATACCAAACAATCAAGGTAAACAGCTTCTAAGGTCAACTATAAAGCTAAAACCAAAAGTAGTCAAAAATGTCCAAATATACCCCGGACCCCAGAGGGTTAAGTCGGTCATGGGGAATGATTGAGAGGCATTTTGTAAAGTGTGCAGAAAAAATATAAATTTGACCTGGAACGGTGTGACAGTGATCAAATCACACCGAACATCCACCATTCACCAGCAGCATATTCGCGCGGGCAGCCGATCCTTATTTCGTTTTTTGGTGCTACACAAAGCACTGCAATGAGACCTGAAGGTCAGTTACGAGCACAAGTATTGCTGTCAAACCTCAGCAGCAAACCAGTATTCCAATATTCAATTGAAAAATAAATCGTAGGCTTGGGAAATTTGAATTTTGTTTATATTCTTAAATAAACAAATTTCCTAAATGTTCTTGAAATTCATGTGGAATATTAATGTTACTGTTAAATTCAGCCAGAGATCAAAGTTTGGACTGACTTGACCTTTCGGTCATCTATGGAGGAGGCCAGATGCACAATGTAAAGTGTCTGAGTACAGATCAGATTCTAGGTTTGACTCCTGGCTTGTTTGCATTGACAGTGATGTTCTCTTGAATATTCTGAAACATCTCTTAAGCACATTGGTGCAGGATTTTCTCATAGCAAGATGGTCCTGGTTTTGAATTCCCCCTTGGCCAAGACCTTTCTGTGTGGAGGTTTTGTGAGTATTCTTTGGGTACTCTGGTTTATGCACTTATAGTCCAAAGGCTTCCATGAAAAGGATGAGTTAAAGAAGATGGATGGCACGTTCAATCATCCAGGTAATGAAATCACAGAAACTTTCTGGATGCAATAAAAACACTATGTCCAGAAAAACAGAATAAAATTTTTCTGATTTCCTACCTGGATTACTTGAGCATGCATGAAGACATTTTGCTGTCTTGAATATTTTGGAGGATTAACTTCAAATTTAGCCAGAGATCATGGTATGCCCTCAGCTGACCTTTTCATTAGTTCTCGAGAAGGTCAGTGGCATAATAGATAACACATGACTACAGCTCAAAAGTTTCTTGGTTCAGCTCCTGGTTTGTTCATTTGGCAAGTTTTTCATGTTGAAAGGGATGTTCGATTTATTTTGAAAAATTTTGAGTGGAACACATCTGACCTTTTGGTAATAATTCAAGAATTCATGATTTTATTTTTTTCAAGGAAGAATACTTTCTGGTGATTTGTGTAACTTTATTTTGCTAAGTTAGTGGTCTGCCACCTTGAGGTCTGATTGGTGGACACATACGACTTTCAATTTCATTTAACCTTTTCAGAAATGCTCAAAAACTGTTATGTGAGCTCTCTCCAAATGAACTCAGTACATCACAGAACAGAATTTGGTCCAGGTACTCAACAGATAACACAGCTCAGAAGATTCTGTGTTTGCATTCTGATTTAGATCAGTCTGCATCACTAACATGGGAATGCCTGAACTCAGTATTTCACAAAAGCATTTTGTGCTAACCCTCATAATGCATGCTGTTTGCATGGTGTTCCACCTTTCCACTTAAATATTAAATTTTTGCTTTTCTATTTACAAAAGTACTTTGATGTTGTTGTAGGTATGCTGAGCTGCAGACATACACCAAGCTGGACTTTCATCCCATAGAGGACGGTTACTGTGATATAGTAGTTGAAAAACCCACTGTTTTCATGAAGCTCGATGCTGGTGAGTAACAAAGAACTACTGGACTCACTCTAAAGCCCTGCAGTATAAGCAGAAAGTTGGAATTATTTAACTATTGATATATCTAAAATAGAATTCCACTGAAACTGGTGCTTATAGAAAAAAAATCAATTTGAATGCTGCTGTAATGTATTGACAGGCAACCTTCTGCCTGCCTCTCGCAAGCAGAAGAATCCGTTTTTTAAGTTTGACATCATTTCCGGGTCCAGATGCCCTTAAATGGACAGCAATGGCAGCCCAGTGACTGTTCGCTATTACATTCAGATTGGTCAAAACAACGAGGGACACAGCATTGCTGCATATTAAACACGGGAGAATTTGGACCCGGAAATGGAATTCTACGTCACCACTTAAAGACCGGATTGACCAGCAGATAAGTGGGGCTTTTGTGCTCATAGCCAGAGCTGTATACCTTATATGACCATATTAGGGCTATCTTTTCTCTATGAAATTATAGCAATCTGAGCATAAAGAACTATTTGAAAGTGTAACAGCATGTAAATATAATAATATATAAATGTTTTTTTTTTCTAACAGGGGTGAACATGTACCACCATTTCTGTGACTTTGTTAATCTCTATGTCTCCCAGCATATTAACAACTCCTTCAACTCAGATATCAACATTGTCATGTGGGACACGGTGGGTACCCGATACCTACCACTGATGTTTCAGTAGTGGTTTTAATCTACAGCAACATATGAATTTTTTACTTGATTTTGTTTTATTTAAGGTAACATATTGCGGCAAGCACAAGTGGATAAAGAAGACAGATATTAGTCTAACTTTTTAGTTCATGTGCTCCACAAGGAATGCTGCTTTATTAGCATGAAGCAAAGACACACCCACAAATAGGAACAGTGGCCCTAGGCCATTAGCTTCCATAGCTCTCTCAGTCATGGCGGCCCATTACTAGCCTCCTTCAATACCAGAAAAAAATGTGCAATTCATATTACAAACTAATAAAAACAGTGTGAGACCAACACAACATAACTGAGATAACTGATATAACACTGTAACTCAACACATGAACGTCAACATGAACAGTCCCGTGAGTCTTTGCTCTGGTGGCACCTGCCTGTTAGCTGCCACAATATTGTACAATTAATGAAACATAAACATGTTAATTAGATTCTAAATGTTTGTCTTGCTGCACTTTTTTTTTTTAATCCACCCTCAGAGATTAAAGGAAAGAAGATAATGTCTTAGATATTTATGCCACTCTCGTATTTGTCAGAGTGAAACACCAGGCTAGATTTTTCTGTTGTATTTTTTCCCATAAATTTGTAAATGCCTCTTTTAGAGTTAGAGAAAACTGGCAGGGAGAAGAAAAGCAATGACCTTTCATCACAAGTTGCACAGTGCTGCAGGCTGCCACATAATAGTATGGTAATAAATTTTTGTATAAAAGCAAAACTTCAGAAGAAAAACAGATGACTGCCTCTGGTTGTGCCAGAGGCATAATGTAGTTAATTTAGATTTTATTGCTTTGTTTTTTATTTTTGTTGTGACTTTGATTGAATCAAGGTTTGTTCCCTTTATTATACGTCTCTTCCAGAGTTTTTATGGTTATGGAGATTTGTTCAGTGAAACGTGGAAGGCCTTCTCAGAGTATGACATCATCCATCTGAAGACCTATGACTCAAAAAGAGTAGGTATAATCTTTCATCTAGGAAATCATGAATTTTTTTTAGAACTTCTGGAAAACATACCCTGTAAATACAAGAGCTGCCTCAGAAAATAATTTTGACACTGTCATCTGCTGCTGAGACCAAACTGTAAACTTCCAGATACCGGATTTTGGTTTGTCATTGGACAAGTAGAAGATGGATGGATACAGTTTAGAGTTAGACAGATTTATTGGCAGGCTGATATTGTTTGCCGATATTATCTATGTGCTGATCTATTGGCATTAATAACGGCCAATAAAGGAAAAGAGATAGGAAAAACACTCTTCAGCCGTAAAAATGTAATCTATTGATGGAATAGCAACATCACTTTATTTTTTTAATGGAGAATTTTATTATTTCTGCCATTACTGGATAAAAATGAATAATGCGATTTAGAGATAAACTACTTTAATGTTTCCCAGTTTCTGATCTATGTTCAGCTTCATTGATAGATGATGACTCTCTGACAGCCACAGCAGTTAATTTTAAAGGTTAGAGGTCAGTCATAGTTTCATATTTAGCTGAAAACATGTAGCGCAGCTTTCCAAATCCGTAATGAATGTAAAGTTTTACCGATAATGGCAAACATCTTATAAGAAATGTCTCAGCTTTATAGACTTAAAATATGTCAGTGCAGTTTTGGAAGGATTAGCCATTTTAATTCAAGAATGCAGATTGTGTTATTCACATCATCTCAGTGCAGTGGATAACGCATCTGACTATGGCTCCGAAGATTCTAGGTTTGACTCCTGACTGCCTCGATGCTAACAGTGATGTTCTCTTGAAGGTTTTGAAACAGCTCTTTTAAACATAGCCAGACATCCCAGTGTGACCTCACATGACCTTTTGGTCATCTGCAGTGGGGGCTAGTGGTGCAATGAATAACACATCTGATTACAGCTCAAAAGAGTTGTGGTTAAACTCCTGGCTGGCTCGGAGCATGTAGTTACTATGTTGACAGTGAAGTTCACTTGAACATTTTGAAACATTTCTTCAAAATGTAGCCAGTGATCACAGTGTGACCTCACTTGACCTTTTGGTCATCTGTAGTGGGGGCCAGTGGTGCAATGGATAACACGACTGAGTGGGATGTACTCAAATATTTTGTAGGATTGAGAGTGACCTCATCTGACCTTTTGGTCAATAACTCAAGAATTCTAACAGGTCATGAAATTATGTAATTTTTTTTATCTAAAGGAACCATGTTTCACATTTTGTTTTCTTTTTAAGGGGGAATATTTTTTGCTGATTTGTTTATTTTATTTTGCTAATTTAGTGGTCTGCCTCCTTGAGAATTCAACTCAGTAAAAAATTTACTTGCTAAATTATGGTACAAGGAGGTGCTTCAATCATAGCGGACAAACAATACAGACTGTTGCTTTGGTTTCTTGTATCTGAAAAGAAAAGAAGACATCTCAGATATTGGAATATTACATTTTTAAATCACAAAACGGCTATGATCTGCTGCGGCAGGCAAAGCAGAGGACCCCAATGCAGGACTCTCGAATTATGTTTAACTTAAACTTTATCAATTAAACCAAAATACCAAAACTGGACGGGAGCCAGCTACAAAAGAAAACACAAAAACTCGAAGCACACAGCAGTAGCCAGAATTCAGGACTGAAAAGTACAGGGAACACAAGACTGTCAAAATAAAACAGGAAGTGACCAGCCATGACACACGCAGACTTAACAGATCACGAGGCATAGCAGACTGGGGAACAGACACAAGAGATGCCACAACACAAGGGAGGGAGACTAAGGGAAAACACAGGGAGAACTAAACTCTAAGGCTATGGGAAGGGAAACCTAAACAACTGGAAGGAAAACTAAATACCAAAGGGCCAAGACACAGGGACAAAACAGACGTAGAAAACACAAACAAAGGGAAACCAGAATAAAGTACAAATAACTTTAACTAAAAACACAATACAAAACAACAACAAACTGCGAGTCTAAACTGTATGAAAACTAAGAAACAACCCGAAAAGTACAGCAAAAAAGAACTACACAAAAAGGAACTTAACACACTGAGCTACCAGCCCAGGACCATGACAAAAATATGGTAATTGTATCATTCATAAAAATGCCATATTGGTCATGCTCTAATAGCATTCTTATGTCACAAAAAATGCCCTAAAAGAGCTGAAAACCAGGTTTTTCTTACATGGTAGTCCAAGATAGTGTTGTTATAGACCCCCTTAAGAATGGATGCATGCATGTAGATGTGTTTATTACAACACGGCAATCATTCCTGTGCAATTTTATCTGTTTAGTTCATTTATCTGTTCCCATTTGTGTATAGGTC
>VUQJ01004765.1:6759-24331 GCA_015108635.1 Andinoacara biseriatus
AGGGAATTTTCAAGTTTCAAACAAGGTAAAAACAGACACATTGGAGTCACAATCAAGAGCTGGACAGAAAAACAACACACTCAATGCTGCTCGGATGAAACATGATCTTAATATATTTGTACACCTCAAGAGCATTTTCTGATTTGCCGCTTATGTCCCTGCTGTGCTTTTTGCATCATTGAGCCCTCTGAATGTGCTCAATGCTGAATGCTGCTGAATGTGCATATCTGCCTCACCATACCCTCTTTCCCCTCTTCCTTAGTTACACAAATGCTTAGCTGCTTCCCAAAACAACAGTGTTCATCTCATAATCTTGTTATAATCAACCAGAGAAGCAGAACGAGAAGGAGAAGCATAGTGAAACAGGGCGACACAACCACCTACAACACAATCCTCACATGGAAAATGTACAGATAGCTATTTATTTCAAAGCAAGTTTTGGAGTCTGATTAAGTAAAGTGCCACTTTAGCAGACAAGAAACATGAGCTGGAAATGTTTCAAATTTTGTCATACAGCTCACGGTGATTGTAATGGCTTGTAAAACCATAAGAAAAGGGTGGACACAGTGTTTGGCAGTTTAAGAAAGTAATTTATGAAGCAAACTTTAATGCAAAACTAATGAGCTGTACGTATCAGTAAAATCAGTATGTGGAATTTGCAATGGGTGTGAAGATGTGCATGAGAAATGCTAATTTGATGCATGACACAGGGGGGAGGTAGGTGAGCAAGAGACAGAATGATGCGCCAGCCACAGCGTTATAGTCTGAGAACACAGGGCCCAAGTGTTCCCAGATGGCACTGATGAGCCCACAAGAGACCTGGAGTACATGAGAATATAGGGCAGGGGTCATCACAGTATATTCTACCTTTTTCCATTAGACTTGCCACTCCCTGTCACTCACAGCACTGTCAGCCCAAAGGAGAATCTGGTGTGCTGTGAGTCTGTATAAATATGCATCACTAGTTAGTGTAGGCGCTCCTGTGGTGATGAAATATAGCTGATTCTCCCGGGTTCCTCTTTTTAACATGCAGGGCATGCTTTTAAAGGATGGGAGTGACAGTACATACTGCCTGTGTATCTGTACTAAAGTCAGAGTTTTTTCATTGGATTCACTCGCTGCATATGATTAGAAAATTAAAACATACGACATCTGGAAGCTTTTCTGTGGCTCTAAGCAAGGCGTTTGTTTCTGTTAAAATGCCTCCTCATCACGGCTGAGAAAAAGTAACACTTTTTGCTAACTTTCATGGAGTTAAGTGATGTTTTGACAGTGTAAAAACTAATGAGAAGGACTGTTTGAACCCACACACTATAAATCCGATATGCTTGTGAGTTGAGACGCTTCACTGTACATGTGATTTGCCACCAATTTAGGCCACGAAGGGAGCAGCACTTTCAATGTCAACATTTCTTAAGATGTCTTCAAAGCGTGGCTCAAGAAAGGAGTTGGGTTCACTTTTCCAGAGTTCATGATAAACAGCTTTTAATAAGAAAGGGCTCATTGTGAAACCCTCTGAGGAGACACCATCACACTGCAGGAGGGAGTCTGCAAGAAGGTTGTAATATGAAGAGTGTATGTCTGAAGATTAGCGCGCCTCTGTGTGCGCCACAACAGTGATATCAGGGTCAATACCTGCTTTCTATGCATGCCCCTGGGCAATATGTCTTAACGTGTATGTAGAGTCACAAGTATGCCCCTTATTAAATTAGCTGCCTGTATCAGACACACAATCTCCTTACAAAGGTCTTAGGTGATTTCTGCATGAGTCTGCAGTGCCGTGTGGATGTCCGTTGTAGCTTGTGTCTCTCACGGTGATGCAGAGAAGCTGAGGCGAAGCATTCAAAAGGCACTGGCATAAATTGAAGAGTTGTTTGTGATCATATAAACATTTGCAGTAACAGTGAGCTGTTATTCCTCTCCTACTGTAGCATCCAGTGGGGAAAATAACACTGCTCCACAGACTTCACCTTTGTCACCTTTGCCCTTTTTTAGCCACCAAAAATTGATCCCATGACAAAAATAGCCTCCTTTTCAGAGGTGAGGGTCAGGCAGTCAAAAGACTAATTACTTATTTGATTAGTAGTTGCAGCTCTGAGTTTGTTTCTTAATGGCACTTCTTCTTACTTTTGTCTTTTCTGATATTTTTTCAGTATGATACAGTAATGTGCAAAAGTCTTGAGTCACCACTCATTTCTTTATACTTTGCCAGGAACATGGGAAATAGCTGCAGTGTTTTTTTTGTTGTTGTTTTTTTTATAGACATATAAGGCAAAGACAGAGTTTATGCAGTTTTAAGGGATGTAGGGGATGCAGTTAAATGCCCCCCCTTGTGTCCTGGATTGTTGACTACCCGACTAGCAGACCACAGTATGTACACCTGCAGCACTGTGTGTCTGACAGAGTAGTTAGCAACAGTGGAGCCCCACAGAGAACTGTCCTCTCTCCCTTCCTTTTCACCCCCTACACCTCTGATTTCAGCTACTGCTCAGAGACCTGCCATCTTGAGATGTTTTCTGATGACTCTGCAGTAGTTGGATGTATCAGCAGCGGGGATGAGGATGAGTACAGGATGACGGTGAAGGACGTTGTTGCGTGGTGTGAGCAGAACCATCTAGAGCTCAGCGTAACAAAGACAAAGGAACTGGTGTTGGACTTGGGGAAGAACAAGGCACCGGTAGCCCCTGTGTGCATCAGGGGGGTCACTGTAGAGGACTACAAATACCTGGGAGTGTACATTGACAATAAACTGGACTGGGCTAAGAACACTGATGCCCTATACAGGAAGGGCCAAAGTTATCTCTATTTTTTGAGACGCCTGAGGTCCTTCAACATCTGCCGAAGTATGCTCAGGATCTTCTATGAGTCTGTAGTGGCCAGTGCCATCCTCTATGCTCTTGCATGCTGGGGCAGCAGGCTGAGGCTGGCTGATGCCAACAGACTCCATAAATTGATGTGGTTGGAGTGGAGCTAGACTCACTGATGGCAGTGTCGGAGAGCAGCATGCTGTCTAAGCTGCAGGCCTTTATGGACAATGGATCCCACCCACTCTACGACATAGTGATGAGACACAGGAGCACATTCAGTGCAAGACTCATCCCACCAAAATGCGCCATAGAGCGCCACAGGAGGTCATTCAAACTCTATAACTCCTCCCTAAATAAGACACTAAGTCACCAGTGTAATTTAGTAGGTGTACATATACAGACAGTATGTTCCAAATTTATTCTCTTATCTGCCACTGCCTTCCAGATTTATATTATTATTGTGTGTATATAAGTGTAAATGTGTATATATTTCAAATTGATCTTTTGGTTTTATATTTTTGTGTGTTTTAGTTTTAATTTATTTAAATTATTAGTGTTTTATTCTTTCTATAAACGGATGCTGCTGTAACAACAGAAATTTCCCTCTGTGATCAATAAAGGATTCTGATTCTGATTCACGAGTTTGAAAGTACATTTTTGGTGTGACTTTCTTGTCATTTCTTTAAGTGGCCTTCAGGAAGAGTTCTCCAGGTTTCTTGAAGGACATCCAAAGCTCTTCTTTGGATGTTGGCTGCCTTTTGTTCTGTTATCTGTCAGGATGATCCCACACTGCTTCATTAATGTTGAGATCCAAGCTCCAAGCAGTCCATGACTGATAGTGTTCCACTGTGTGTTAATCTATCCAGGTATGCTTTTACTACACTGGCAGTGTGTCTGGGATTGTTGTCATACTGACAAATTAAACCATGGTCAATCAGATTGTATTTCCTGGTGGATCAAAATCTGATGGTACATTTCTGCATTCATATTTCCATCAATTTTGACAAGATCTCTAACACCACTGGCTGAAATGCAGCCCCAAACCATGACAGAGCCTCCACTGTTTCACAGATGGTTGTAGACACTCAGTGGTGTACCCGTCTCCTGATCTCTTCTGTAAATACCAATGACGACTGAACCAAAAATTTCAAATTTTGATTCATCACACCAGAAGACCTGTTGCCACTGATATTCAGTCCAGTTCTTGTGTAGCTGGCATACATCTGCCTGATTCCCTTCCTTAAGAATGGCCCCTTGTCAGCCACTCTTCCCCTTTTGCAAACAATTGGCTTTGGCAAACAATTGATGGAACTCTTTGCTGGACCCTCCACTTCCTTTTTTTTTTAAGCACATTAGTTTCAGATACTGTTCATCTGCTGTAGATAGTTTTTAGGCCTGCCCCTTCTTCTACTGTCCTCCACTTGTCCAGTTTCCTCAAATTCCTCAAAGGACACTCTGCAAACCATGTTGAGTTATGCACAATTTTCAGCAAATAGCTCTTTAGGAATCAAATTGTTGGTGCAAAAATACTATTTTATGCCTGTCAAACTGTTATCTTTGGCATTTTTTATAGATTCGACTAGAGCAATGGGAACAAATTATATGTTTCTCTGACAGCCTGCTGCAACAAAGTGTCTAAAGATACAATTTAAAATAGGTTATTTGACAAGTTGTCTGTATTAGATTAGTATTAAGTGGCCTTTGAAAATGGTCAGGTGCATGCAGGTGCATGGGTGAAAAAGCAGCCAATGTCCATAGAAAAACTATAAAAGGAGAACCATTACTCAGGCTGAATAAAAAAAAATACAAGAAAGTCTGGCTCCTTGGAAGCAAAAGTTAAAAGAAATGAGGGGTGACACAATATTTTTGCACTGTACTGCATAAAATAACAACTGCATTTGTAAAATAAAGACAAGTATCAACACTGACAAACTGTAGAGATAACTTAAAGCACGGCTGGCAAATATGGAAAAAGATGCAACTTAACGTGACCTTTATAGCACAGTCTGATTTTGTTTGTATAAGTCAGTTACTTTGTTAAAACTTTTGCTACCAAACATATGGACAGAGCCAAGATCAGAGATGCTGAACACATTTTGCAGATCAGAGGCTTCCTCCTAGTTTATAACCACACTGGATCAGCAATTATGTCAAATGGTTTCTGCACCACAATTCTGATGTCATTTTGGTCAAAGCTGTCCTCTACAGACATGCACTTGAAGAGACATGCTCAGCATCATTAAACAGCATTCAGCTCTCAGCACTCACGAGTACTGGCCATGTGAATATGGAGAGTGCACACATTTTTGATGTGAGAGGGAAGTGAAAAAGCCCACAAAATGTGTTTTTTTTCTCCAGTTTTCTCCACATAGGAATGTCTAACTTGGTAAAACTGTTGAGCTTATGTGCCTTTGAACTCACAGAGTTGTTTACCTGAACCAAAACATGTTAATAAATGATAGCGGTATTACCTGCAGTCTACAGTCAGAATGGCTCATCTCCCATTAGAAACCTGTTTTGAAATTGAATTTTAGCATCAAAGTGACTGATACCGATAATGGATTCAGAACTGTCACCCCATGTAAGAGCAAATTTGGAGTTCAGATATTTAATCCCCATCTGTCTTATTTCACGTTTGTAAGTTGTGTGCTACCTGCCGTTGTGCAGGGCTACAAAGATATGTGGCTCTGACCCACTTTCATCTGCCCTGCAAGACAGGTTCAGACACTTTCTCACAAACAGCCCTAATTGGAGGGAGCCTTGTCACTGGTGCTGCCTGTAGCTCCAGCTTTTCGAAAGCGCTCCTGCGTGCAGCTTTGGATTTTGAAATGTCATGTTTGAGCTCCCAGAGGTCTGCTCTAACAAGCAATGTTTACCCCGACTCTAAAAAGACGAGAGGATCCTGATTTCCCCTCCATATCTCAACCGAGTCTCTTCTCTTCTGTCTGCCAGTTGTGTCTTCAAAGTTTCTCCTTAAGCTTGTTTTCTTGCTTGGAAGCTGCTACTGAAAGCAACAGTTTCAAAGCGATTCACCGTGCTTTCCTGGGTCCGTTTTGTGCTGTGTATTTCTAACTCCTGCCACAATATGTTGAGGTACTTACTAGCACAGCTAGGAAATTTTTCGGCTACAAAAATATTACTGCCGGGGTTCACATCGAGGCCTGTTTTGCAAAGAGGAAAAGTCTCTCCAACAATAATCAGAATGCAGATGCAGTTATTTATTGGTTTAAAGAGAGCTTTTTGCTGTTTTCTGTAGCCGCTGTGCCTCCACTGCTGCTGCCACTGATGTCATTTTTCTCCACCTACACAGCCCAAAGCAAGATGTGCCTGAGTGATTTGGGGTATGAAGTTTCCAAGTGATGTACAACTAGATGAGGCACATTGCAGTGAAGTAGGTACACCAATAAAATAAATCAAAACACAGAACCTCCTGGAGTGCACTGCGCAACAACAAAGTATCATTACATAAGAGAACCTCTTTAATTTATACAGTATGCAGAGTAGTTGCAGGATTTCACTCTTTTCTTTGCTGCTTTTTGCCTTCTCATTGTTGTCAATGGGAGACTTATTAAGGATGCTGAAATGAATTCATCTTTAACCTCCAACTTGAGAACACACATAAACACGCAGTCATTTGTTCTTTTCCCCACAACACAGACCATTTTACCAGACATCAGTGAGTGCTGGTCCCTATCTGTAAATTAATTACCTGAGAGTGACCCAATGCCTGTGTTTCTGAGTGGAGGAATTTGAGTGAGAGTCACAATCCTCCGAGTGGTTTCATGAAGTGTTGAAGAGGTGGCCTTAGGCAAATTATCAAAGGGCCATCCGAGGCTTTTATGTTCATCTGATGGTTTGACACTCCCACTGAGGTTTGTTTTACTAAAGCCTTTGACTCAAAGGAAGAAAAGAGAGCTGATCTGTTGTACTCCTCACTAGGTGGCACACTGATCAAAGTTATGCAAAATCAGCGCAGGGCCCTTTATCCCTTTTTTCCATAGCAAAGCGTGCTTTCTGTATAATTAAACTAAGCACAATATTTTCATTAGGCATCAGTAGTGAGGCTCAGAGAGATCAGAGATGACCTTTTTTTCTAATATGTGTTTAATAAATAGTCTAATATGTGCAGATTATGTGCAGATTTTGTGCAGATTAAAGGCAAAATGGCTTTAATTAATCATTTGACATTTTGGCTTTGAAATGTGTGATGCTCTGGATTTCTATTGCAGCGATAACTTCATGACCTTGCTTGACTCACGAGTGCACACTTGCGTTTTTCACCACTTCACTTTTACAAAAAAAGAAAAAGCTCTCGGGCCACCGTCAGCGAGACAGCCAAGAGAGGCTTTCATCCTGCTTTTTGCAGCAAGCATCAAAGTTGCCAGGTGGTGGCAATGTTGCTGTGGGCAAAATGAAATCCCTCCTGCGGTCTCGGCTTCCACGCTGGAGCCTCGTGTTCAAATGTAGAAGCAGTTATCACAGTGGCATTCAGATTGTTCAAAGTGCTGGAAAGGATTTTTACGTCATCTGGCTATTTATGACCTTTCTGCGGGAAAATTGCATACTGTATATCGGAGATTAGAGATGTGGGCAGAGTGCAGAGCTTTTTTGGGAAGATACCTGGCAAATGATTGGGAGTGAAACCTTCGGCAATAATATCCCAAGTTGTCAGACGTGTTTCATCTGTTGGAGAGTAGCTGGTCTTTTCGCATATGCAAATCAGGCATTGCATCATAATCTAGAGGATTTAAGATTTCTTTGAGAATCCCTCTAAGCTAATCTTTCCTGTTTGGCCCAGTATGACATCCCTGTTCCTTCCCATGTACCTCCAATTTGTTTTCAGGTTAGTCTATTTGTATTGTAAGGACACTCTTGAGGCCAGTTTACTCCACACTGATTTCCTGCCTTTAAATTTCAGTGAGTCTTATGTGGTTTTGGAGCCAGCTTTAAAAGTCTGAGAAAATTACCTTAATGCTGACATTTTTATGCCTTAATTACAGAGCAGACAGTAGAGACATGACAGTAAATGAAAGGAGAAGGACATGGGGAATAAACGACACTCTTCTGAGCTGGAATCAGGACTATATTATGGGCCATGGTCTTAAATGTCATCAGATTTTATTGATGCACTAAGAATATTGTATAGTCCTAAATGTGAACCAGGACCTAAAATAAATGGCTGGAAGCACAGGTGTGTCATGCACAGACCCCTCACCTCAACCAAACACCTTCATTATAACTTGAAATGAGACAGATTTTAATGCTACATTCAGACATGGCGGTGTTGTCCCAGTGGCCTAAAACGTCTGCTTTAATATTGATGGAGATCAGGCTTTGGCCTGATCTCTCTTTGTTCTTTTCTGTCAGCTACTGTAGGCAGTCTTAAGAAATGATTACAGTAATGGCAATGGCAGTTTTATTTATATAGCCCATTTCATTATAGTCAAACTCAATGTGCTTAACACAGAAAAGAGAAAAAGCAATGTAGGTTTACAATGAAAACAGCAACAAAAAAAGAGCTGAGGATATAACTTTACAAAAGAACACACATGCATGCACGCGCGCGCGCGCGCGCGCACACACACACACACACACACACACACACACACACACACACACACACGCACGCACACACAGCTATTGACTGCAGGCCTGTGAGAATAAAAAGGCTTTGAGTCAATTTCTGAATGTAGACACAGCTGTAACTGACCTCAGGTCAGCAGGCAGCTTGTTCCAAAGAGCAGGACCGCATGGAGTGAAAGCATCTTCAGCACACTTAGATCTCACTCTGGGGACAGTTAAAAGATCTGCACCTGATGACCTGAGAGGTCTGACTGGGTTATAGACACTGAGAAAGTCAGAGATTCACCGTGGGGCCAAAGCAGTATTCACTTCCCTGCAGTGGGTTGCATTTTGTTCTCTGATGGTCATCTGATTTATGTGTGTCTGTCGTGGAGTTAATGAGTGTGTCCTTCTAAGAATAGATTGAAGGAGCTCTGTAAACAGACTTGGGAGGTAACTGAATGGTGAATTTGACCAACAAAGTACTTAAAGTTATAAAAATGTGTGTTTCTAAAGTAAAAGCTTTATGCTTTGTTACAAAATTTTTTTTTTCCTGGTGAAACTGCTGTGTGGAGAATCTGCAGGGAAAGCTGAAAACTTTTCCTGCCCTGAAGGCTTCATTGTGAAGCTGTTTCCCTTCAGGCTGCCCTTGAGATCTTTACCGTCTTACCTCTACTACTTTTCACTTGTTTAATAATCTGAATAGCAGACTGGGAAATTAAGAAGCTATTTGAGGGAGAATGTGTTTATTTCATTAGCAGCCCCATTACCAGTTTGCAAATTTGTACATGATTGAATTATGAGAGCAATGGGAATTGACTTGCCCAGGCTAACGGATCAAACAGCATCACTACACTCATCTCTAAGCTTAATATTTACATTTTGTTGTGTGTTTTTTTTTAAATTTAGACAAAGTTGATGTAACGAGTGATTTGACTAAATGCTTGCAAAACTAACAACATTCCCATCAGCCTCAGCTATCTTTTGTCCCTCCATTTACTTAACTGATTATCCAATTATGGTCATAGGGGCACTAGAGCCTATAGTATCCCTGGTCACATTAGGCAAGGGGCTGGGGAGGCTGGAGAGGTCCAACCATTCACAGCCACATGTGCACCTGCAGCCCCTTTTCTGAATCACCAATTAATGTCACGGTGCTCTCTCCAGCACAACAATCTGGCACAATACCCACATTACTGTTGACAACTTTCCATCTCATTTTCTGCTTGCCTCCAATCCCAATGTTCCTTCTCTTGGGGTAGCAATTCTTCTCCCAACCAGCAATCTACTGTTTTTCTGCAGTAAGGCCAGATTTTCATCCTGCCTGTATTCACACTCAGTTTAAAAACACCTTGAAGGTCACGCAGGTGAAACCAACAGGACCATTTCATCTTTAAAAAAGCAGAGATATAATTCAGATTTTTCCAAAGCATACAACTATAACTATAACAAGTTGAAAATGGAAGCTAGCAGGACTGTCTGCCTTTAGCATCTGCATTGCCTTTAGGACTGCTGACTCTGCCCGGATAATGGGAAAGTCTGTTGCCTCCACCAACAAACTAATGGTCAGATTCATTAGTTTCTCAAACTGCTTGGCAACACACCACCTGGCTTTTTACTTCCTAAGATCATACAAAGTCTAGGTCTGCAGTTCTCTTCTCTGGCTATAGAAAGGCTGAACCACATATAGTTTCCCCATAATACTTAGTCATTGGACAGCGTACTGTGAATTCCTTGAAGCAAATTGAAAGCCGCCAAAACTCAAACTCCATGAGTTGAAGAGAGTTCAAGACCCTTTGGATAAAAGCTTCAGCCAGGCCTCCTTTGTGTTTATAATAATGAGCTAATTTTAACATTCAGCCCCTTTGCCCCATGATGAGTGCAGGCCATTGACAAGCCCCTGCTAACCCACTTGACTCTGAGCTACTGAAGCTTGCTTCTGCCACCAAGTATCGATTTCACAGTGGTCAGCTCACAGTGGTCACCTCAGCTCCAAAAATTCACGAGGATCAGGGAGACAGTTCGTGATTCATCACATCTGCATCTGTTCCTCCTTGTGTGTCCACTGTGCTCCCTAAATAGGTAAAGAGGATGTTGAGGCAGGTCCTACTACTGTGATGGGGCTGTAGGTGGTGTACTGCATCCTCTTGGTCTTGGTCTTGTTGATGATAAGACGTATTGCTGTTGATGTTGACATCAGAAGTGTAGTTTCATTGTGCATCTGAGCTTGAAATTTTAACAATTTAACCCTAGAACACTAAAATCGGTAGGGGGGTATTTCATACCGTCAAATACAATTTTACAGTTAGCTGGTCATTTTTCCTCTCTCAAAAAGTGCTTTATTGTTTCTTTCTCCCACAGTTTCAGTGATGCAGTGACTAATATAACCTATTTTAACTTTTGGCTGCTAATTTTAGTCCATGTTTATGCTATTAATGTCAAACAGAAAGGACCTGAGCATGTAACCTGACTGTCCTTGTAAAACCTGTGTGTAAACCAATTACAATTCAAATCTTATTTGATTTATTTCACATATACATTCTTGTTCACCAGACACCAATTGCTTGATTCTTGTGTGTGAGCAACAGTACAACAGGATGCAACATATAAACAATAGACAAGCTTGATATTCTTTCTGGAGCTTATTAAATTTACTCATTATCTACGTCCAGATCTGATTGCATTAGATACAGCTCACTATCTAAACAAGCCAAAACATGACTGCTGCGCTGTAGGAACTGTGGAAATGAGAATGAAATGCAGAATTGAGAGACGTGCTATGGACAGGGAAGAGACAGTTGGCAGTCTGCCTCGTCTCCCGCCTGCCTTATCCAGCGTTTTTTCCTGTTTCCTTAGAGTTTAAGTTCTGTGGGAATGCAACAACAACAACTATAATAACAATAATAGGGTTATAATAATAAATAACAGAACCCATGTGATTTCCCTGGTTACACTCCAAATCCACGGTCACAATTATGTTTGTCCTGTTCACATTTTCACATACTACATTTGTCCAAAATGACACGTGCTCAGCAAACTCAAATGACTCTGCTCTACATAAAAATCACTCACAGGGGGAGGGAGTTCAGAATAACATGCTTTTCAATGTAGACATGGCATTGAAGTATTAAATTTAACACATGGTTCCTAAACTGAAAGGTTTCAAAGTAGGAATTAACCTTCCTAGTGTTTCTGTGCATTATTTCAATGTTAGCACTTCATCAGTGGTAACAAAGGGATTTAGTTTGCCCCAAAAAATTTAAAAGCAAGTATTATCAGCACTTGGACCATTGAGCACAGGTCTTCAAGTCATTATTTATTAATTTGAATAGTGAAGAAAATCTGAAATGACTTCACAAGTCAAGAATGATCTCAAGGATGTACATTGCTGTCAAAGAGTATTTGCACCCTTCCTGATTACTTATTTTTTTGCACATTTGTTACATTTATATTTCAGATCATCATCATCATAATCAATAATCAAAATGTGTTTTTTAAATTCTGGTTTCATTTATTAAAGGAAAAGTCCATCCATCCATTCACTTCCGCTTATCGTGTTAAGGGTCGCGGGGGGGCTGGAGCCTATCCCAGCTAAGGCGAGAGGCAGGGTAAAGGTGAAGTCATTACTCAAAAATGGAGAAAACTTGGAATAATGGTGAACCTTCCCAGGAGTGGCCGGCCTACCAAAATTACTCCAAGAGCACATCAGCAACTCATCCAGGAGGTCACAAAAGAACCCAGAACAACATCTAAAGAACTGCAGGCCTCGCTTACCTCAGTAAAGGTCAGAGTTCATGATTCAACAGTAAGAAAGAGACTGGGCAAAAATGGCATCCATGGGAGAGTTCCCAGCAGAAAACCACTGCTGACCAAAAAGAACACAAAGGCTTATCTCACATTTGAGAAAAAAACAAATGTTCCCCAAGACTTTTGGGAAAATATTCTGTGGACTGATGAGACCGAAGTGGAACTTTTTGGAAAGTTTGAGTCCTGTTACATCTGGAGTAAATCTAACAGCATTTCATAAAAAAAAAAAAACATCAGACCAATCAGCAACATGGTGCTGGTAGTGTGATGGTCTGGGGTTGCTTTGCTGTTTCAGTACCAGGACGACTTGCTGTAGTTGATGGAACCATGAATTCTGCTCTTTAACAAAAATCCTGAAGCAGACTGTCCAGCCATCAGTTGGTGCCCTGAAGCTCAGGCACAGAATGCAGCAGAACAATAATCCAAAATACACGAGCAAGTCCACCTCTGGATGGCTAAAAAAAAAAACCCAAAATGAATGTTTTGTAGTGGCCTCGTCAAAGTCTGGACAAATCAGATTGAGATGCTTTGGCATGGCTTTAAACAGCCAGTTAATGCTGGAAAACCATCCAATGTTACTGAAAACAATTCTGCAAAGAAGAATGGGCCAAAATTCCTCCAAAGTGATGTGAAAGCCTCATTGCAGCTATCACAAACACTTGATTGCAGTTCTTACTGCCAAGGGTGGCACAACCAGTTATTAGGCTTAGGGGCCAATTGCTTTTTCACACAGGGCTGGGTAGGTTTGGATAGCTTCTTCCCTTAATGAATGAAATTATCATTTGAAAACTGCATTTACTCAGGTTATCTTTGTCTAATATTAAAACGTGTGACAAATGTGCCCAAAAATAAGAAATTAGGGTGGTGGCAAATACCTTTTTCACAGCACTGTGGATGTACACATTTCTCTGTCAGTAAATAAATGATAATTTCTTCATGAAAACAGACATTTTAAATCAAGGTGCTAAACTCTGATACGCTCATCTACAATGAATTAAAAAAAAAAGAAAAGCAAAGTGTAAAGAAGAGAAAAGGTCTGATCATGATAAACGCATCAAAATTCACTGGATAAAATGATCCTTAACATAAGCGCAAAGCAGCCAAAGAGCTTTTCAGGGTAAAGAGATGGCATATCTGACTGGCTGAGTCAATCATTTCATCTCAGTCCAACTAAGCTGCATCCTACTTACTGAAACACAGAGCAAAGGCAGAGAGAGATACCATGACATCAAAGAGCTGAATTGTCTGTGGGTGACCAGATTTTCCGCAAAATATTAGATACGATGCTTTTGTTTATGTGTATCCAGTGACTAATTACTTTCAAACCCAAAGGACTGAGTTGCATGTGTTGTAAGGACTCGATCTCCCACACAGTTTCATACTCACTCAAGTTAATGCTCAGGCTTCGGACTTAAAATTATATGGTTACTATTCCATTTAGCCCATATGAACAGCTGGTGTATTGGTCCAGTCCAGTTATCATAAAGATAAGCAGGTACTCTGTTGAGGAGAGATGATGTGACGGTTTACATGATGCATATAGTGCCTATTATTCATATTAAAAGGATAATCTCAGACAGTATCCAGCTGCTGGCTGTGAGCACAGCTGCAGCTGCTCCTCCTGCAGTGACGAGAGAAACTGTGGCTGAATGAATATATTGCGCCTGTTGGTGTTATGCAGATGTAAATTTCAGTGGGGAAGCATGGGTCCCTTCTCAAAGCTCCTTATGTGAGCAGAAATCCTATTAATGTTAGGGGGGGGTTGTGAATTTAAATAAATGAAATAATCATTGACATGAACTAGTGATACCTGGACATTTAGGCAGGTTAGTCCCCCAAACAAAAGACACAAAAGCAGTCTGATACCACACACAATTGCCATCTCACACCAGCACACAAGAGGATAAAGAGTAATTCATGTCCGGATATGTGTGTTGACTCAGGGATGATTTTTAAATGATTTGTAATCAATTCAGAATGCCTGAGAGTCTCACTGCATTGCATTTAAATTTAGGTTTTTCTGTTGGTTAGTAGTTGATTTTTGTGTATTTCCTGTACATAAATGAAGACCATGAGCCGATGCAGAAAAAGGAAAAATGTCATAAAAATGCACCAGAATGCAGCAAATGACTCAAAATTTGTTGAAGGAGGACCCCCAGACCTCCCATTTCACCTGCTCTCAACCCCAAAGCTTAAACAAAACCTACACCCAAGGTTTCTATGGAGAAGCCTAGCTGTAGTTCGCCTACTGTTTAATCCTTGAATGCATCTCTCTAAGATGTGCCACCATCGTGCAGCAGATTCAGTAGCTCACCCAGCTCAGTAATGAAGGCATACACTAACCACTGCATACTGTTAGTGTTAAATCCATAATAAAGAAACCTGTCACAACCATGATCCTTGCATCTAAAAATCCTCATGGCATTGCAGTCAATCACAGATACAGTGTGTCTTGGAAGAGGTCATTGAGAAATATGGTAAACCAGCTCCTATTGTTTCTTTCCAAATGCAATGGGACAGAACAAAATTTGTCCTCCAAAATTTTTTGAAAGACTACACCAGCTGCTCTAAAATAAATGCTGTTCCCATTAATCTACACATCCTTATCCTTATCTTTGTCTTTGGAGTATTCCTTTGGGGGAAACGTGTTCAGTTTCTCTGGGGTGTTACATTGCACACTCAGCAGGGAAACTGGATAGTGGTGCAGCACAATGAGGGAAGCAACAAAAATCACAGGCCTGTTCCACATACAGACGGGTTTAGTTATTTGTATGCAAAGCAAACTTTTGTGCACTACAATTGATCTGTCCAAATTAACAGTTAACATCACAGTAACATTCTATTTTTTATTTTATTTTTATATTGCTAGCTCCCATCCCGACTGCGGGAGATACTGATATTCCCCTGGTTTATGTTCAATGCAGGCTTTTGTCCCTCAGCAAGATTGGGTTGTGTATTTATCTGGCATTAGTGTAATTGAATTGCAGCTGAGCGCTCTCGCTTGGGATTGACTTGGATTCCTACAGACTTCCTTTCATCTGATTCTGGGCCTTTTGGGATTGAAATGTGACATTTTTTGGAGCTTCTTCAAATTGTCTTGGCAGAGGCTGCCTTGCTGGTAACCAGTGGTCTCCAAAGCAAGCAGAAGCAAAAGGGTTGTTTTCATATTTTTGTCATCACTTTTCCTGGTGGGACAGCTGACTGAACTCATTTGAATATATTTCACTGTAGAAATATGCATTATAAAAACTCCCTTCTTCATATTTTCTGATTTCACAAACTAACTTACAGAGAAACGGGATTGGGTATTTTCCCCCAGAGCAGGGACAGCATTTTCTGAGTGAGTGTTTCTTTTTTTCATATGCATATTATATTCTCCTTTCACAAAGACTGTAGCGGCTGACAAAACACCAACATGCCTCATTAGAGTTCATTGTTGATGTTGTTTTGCTCCCGTGGGTGGCTACAAAGATTGTAATGAGCTGTCCACATCTCACAGTCAGCAGCAGTGCTGGGCCACCTGCATGTAGGAGTGTGTGTTGCACAATATACAATATCCCTCTGATTTAAATGATTGCATCTGAATATTTTTCAATCAAAAATAAATAACCCAATCATGCAAATTCACTGTATTTTCAAAAAGGTTTCATAAAGTTTTTAACCGTAAAATACACTGGGGAAAATCGCGTTTCACACACGAACTGTGTACACCGATTCTTTTTTTATTTATGTTGTCTTAACTTATTTGCATATCATGCAGAGACAAGCAAAATGCTGATGTGGACCTTCATGATATATCTCATTACATCGGTAGACCCCTTTGCTGGGTGGAGTGGGAGAAAGGCATGTGTAGTCAGTCTCTGCACTCAGATTTTGCTCACCCTGTAGGCGAATTGTTAATCCCATGACACGCTTTGAATGACAGCCCATCAGCTGCATACCAAAGCAGAGAAGACGTTTAGAAAGAGATACAGAAATTTGAAAAAAAAGAGAGAGAGAAATGAGTAAGAAAAAAAAAAATAGAAATAGCAGAAAAAGTGAGATAAATAAACAAATAGCAATTAACACTAGGGAAAATAATAGAGCAGAAAATTAAATAACAGTACAAATTTATTAAGCATTTTCTAAGCCAGTTAATGGCTAATATTTTTAAATTCCAAAGAAGTTGGGACACTGTGTAAAATGTAATTATAAGCAGAATTCAAAGATTTGCAAACTTTATAAACCCACATTTTATTCACAATAGAGAACAGGAAACATATCAAATGTTTAGACTGAGACTATTTAATATTTTGTAAAAAATATTGGCTCACTTTGAATTTGATAGCAGTACCAAGTCTCAAAAAAGTTGGAAAGGAGGCAACAAAAAGCTGGAAACGTAAGTGGTACAAACAAGAAACTAATTAGGTTCACAGGCAACAGGTCAGTAACATGACTGAGTAAAAATAAAAAACGTCTTAGAGGCGCCGAGCTTCTCAGAAGTAAAAATTGGCAGAGGTTCACCAATTTAGAAAAAACTACATCTACAAATTGTGGATCAGTTTCAGAATAATGTTCCTCAAAATATTTTGAATATCTCATCATCTACAGTACGTAATATCATCAAAAGATTCAGAGAATCTGGTGAAATCTCTGTTTTTCAAGGGACAGGTCCAAAACCAATATTGGATGATTGTGATCTTGGGCGGCACTGCATTAAAAACAGGTCTGATTCTGTCATGGAAATCATTGCATGGACTCAGGAACACTTCCAGAAATCATTGTCTGCCAACACAGTTCGCTGTGTCATCCACAAATGCAGGGTACAGCTCTGTGATGCAAAGAAGAAACCATATGTGAACATGATCCAGAGACACTGCTGTCTTTCCCAGGCCAAAGCTCATTTAAAATGTCTGAGGCAAAGTGGAAAACATTCTGTGGTCATATGAATCAAAATTTGAACGTCTTCCTGGAAAACATGGACACCGTGTTCTCTAGACTAAACAGGAGAGAGACCATGCAGCTTGTTACCAGAACTCAGTTCAAAAGCCTGCAACTCCGATGGTATGGGGGTGCATTAGTGCTGTTGGAATTGGAAGCTTGCACATCTGCAAAGGCACCACTAGTACTGAAAGATATACTATACAAATTTTAGAGCACTGCTCCCATGCAGGTGATGTCTTTTTCAGGGAAGGCCTTGAATATTTCAGCCAGATGACATTAAAACACATACTGCATTTATTACAACAGCATTTGACAAAAAAAAAAAAACTAAAACAAAAAAGACTTGGAAAGTTTGAGCCGCTACAATCCTATATCAGACAAAAAGTCCAGCAGCTGGTCCCCTCAGTTCCCAGATGTTTACATGCTGTTGTTACAAAAGATGGGAAGCTAAACATAAGTAAACATGGCCCTGT
>VUQJ01004767.1:1357-16375 GCA_015108635.1 Andinoacara biseriatus
CCCCCCCCAGATAAGCTGGAGGAGGTGGCTCAGGAGAGGAAGTTTCTGGGTTTTTTCTGCTTAGGCTGCTGCCCATGCAACTCAGCTAAATGAAAGAAAATGGATGGATGGAAAATGAATCATTTAATCTACTGAGTGAAAGCCTTTTTTTATGCCAATAATTTCATAAGGCTGCATTCATGATTATATGTGTGACAAACCTGTTAGCAAACAGTTGTGTATTTAAACATTCAGCAGACACTGAGCAGCATGACTATTAATACATAATCATGTTTATGTCCGTTTGGATTTCTCCTCCAACATATAAAAAAATGATGTGACTCTGGCTCCAGGTTCTTCATCAGGTAGTCTCTTTACAGTGTCTGACTCATGTTTGGTGCTGGCTAGGTAATTTTTTGAAGCACCTGTTTACAAACACTGTGCCTCCCATCAAACAACCAAAAAGGGGGACGTTTTTCACAACGGCCAACCCATATGACAAGCATTTTATTCTTTCACTCCCTGCTAAAATAATAATATTAGAGTGGCTTAAAATACCTTTGAAAAAAGGGTGGATGTTTAACACCTTTAAAGATCCCATAAAATGGCTACTTGAACTTTATGGAAGGAAGTGTTATTATAGTAGATATCTTTCTGAAAGTGCTGTAACTAAGTCTAAGGATATAATCTCTCCATTATTATCATCTTCAATGCCATGTGCCAACACAGTGCAGAGCAGCTACCTAAACTCTACTCTCACAGAGGTTGATTACCTCTTTAACAGTTTCACATCCTCACAACAACTCTGGATATTGCGGCTCCTCTGAAAAGGAAAGCTTCTTGACTCCCTGCTTAAAGCAGATAACCCGTAAGCTGGAGAGGAAATAGGGTCTCTATAATTAGGACGAGATTGTTGCTCTGTAAAAAAGCTCTCCGTAAAGCTAGGACATTTTACTAATTATCGCTGATTGAAGAAAATATGAACAACCCCAGGTTTCTTATCAGCACTGTAGCCATGCTGACAAAGAGACAGAGCTCTGTTGAGCCGAGCATTCCTTTAACTTTAACTAGTAATGACTTCAGGAATTTCTTCACAAATATATTTTTAACAATTATTCATGATGATCTCACAGATGTATCTTTATGTACAGATATTAATTATAGGCAAATCTCCAAACTGAAGTTATTGTACTCAGCCTTAGAAATATTAGAAACATGGTGTCTAACCAGATACTTATTCTGGATGGCAATACCTTGGCCTCCAGTAACATTGAGAAATTTTGGAGTCATTTTTGATCTGGATATGTCCTTCAACGCTGCCTTCAGTTGATCCAAAAAGCTGCAGCTAGAATGCTGAGACCAGAAAGAGAGACCATATTTCTCCCATACTGGCTTCTCTTTATTGGTTCCCTGTTAAATACAGAATAGACACATACAAGGTCTTGAATAATCAGGCACCATCATATCTCAAAGACCTCATAGTACTGTATCACCCCAATAGAGCACTTCACTCTCAGACTGCTGGCTTACTTGCAGTTCCTATTTAAAAGTAGAATGGGAGGCAGAGCCTTCAGCTTTCAGGCCCCCTCTGCTGTGGAAACAGCTCCCAGTTTGGATTCAGGACACCGACACCCTCTCTATTTTTAAGATTTGGCTTTAAACTTTCCTTCTTTATCAAGCTTATAGTTAGGGCTGGTTCAGGTGACCCTGAGCCCTCCCTTACTTGTGCTGCAATAGGTCCAGGCCGCTGGAGGGGTTCCCATGATGCATTGGGTGTTTCTTTTTATTCACCTCTTTTTACTGTTTATACCCCACTCTGCATTAAATCATTAGTTATTATTAATCTCTTGCCTCTTCAACAGTGTGTTTTTTGTCCTGTCTCCCTCCACTCACCCCCAATTGGTCTTCCCCAACCGGCAGCCCCTCCTGTAGCCTTGTTCGGGTTGATGCCTCTATATTTACCATCTTTTGCTAATTTCAGTACTGCAGTTTTAACTGCAGGTGTGAAGAAAGTAGTGATATGCAAATTTGCAAATAATCGGGGTTGTGGCATTAAAAAAAACAATGAAATAAACTGATTTACCATCATCAGCTTCGATTATTCTCTGTGACATCTTCCAGTTTCTAGTTATGTCTGGAAATTAAAATTGTTTTAACATAAGCAGTTTATATTTTCAGTGGGTTGTATAAGAATGAGAACATATTCAACGTCTGGAAACCTTCAGTCCCTGACCTGCCCCTCCCATTCTTGATGTTGGGCACAAAGTAAAAATCAAACTCCAAACTTTTCAACTGAAGTTTTCTCACACACTCTGCATGGCTGAACAGACCTGATTACCTTTTCACTGCAGTCGTTTTAGCTGTTATCTCTTCCGCTTCAGCTGTGTGTGGTTCTGTATATGTGTGTGTGTCTGTGTGTGTGTGTGTGTGTGTGTGTGTGCTTGCATGGTGTACTATGCAGAGATGTGCCCCACAGTGTACAAATGTCCTACAGCTCTTTGCCCTGCTGATGGCGGCCAGCCAGGGCTGTGTGTTTCTGTGTGTGTGTGTGTGTGTGTGTGTGTTTCTGTGTGTGTGTGTGTGTGTGTGTGTGTGTGTGAGAGAGAGAGTGGGGGACTGAGGGCGAGTGAGGTAACGTTGAGTTTAATGTGAGCTTTCAGCCCCTTTCCCAGTAACAAAAAGGTGCTTATGTTTTAGCCAATTGGTTCCAGTGAAGCCATGAGACAGGTTTCCTTATTTCTATTCAACAAATAAGCGACTGAAATAATTTTGAGTAAAGCCAATTGGTGTTACTTTTTCATGCTTGGAGGGTTCTGTTGTTGGAAAGCAAACTGGGCCGACTGGGGTGAGAGCCAAACGATAAAGGTAGAAGTCGTGGACACGCTCCAAGGAAGAGAAAATAAACTTGTTACTCACATATGCACAAACACGATTCCTCCTTCTTTCTGATTTCAGCTGATTCCTCATCAATCAAAACTTTACTGACAATAAAAATTTCAGCTAAATCCTTGTGAGAATCAGTCAAGATCAGTCAAGATATCAAAAGGAACAAACATGGAAGATGTAGCATCATCAAAGTTTTTTGAATGATTAAAACCTGTCAGCAGCACCACTGAGTTCCTTGAGACTGAAAATGCTTCAGTGAAGGTCTTTTCCTCCTGCAGAGAGGATCTCCAACCCGGAGGCTGCTTTCTTCTTAAACCGGTCTCACCTCTATTATTTTCTACTGCTTATCCACGTCCAGGTTGCAGCACAGGGTAAATGTGCATATATTAAGACATGAATATATGCATGATCTGCAAAATACTAAACAGACTATTCTTTTTGCATAGGTATTTTAGCCTTCTCAGTATCTGAAGCTTTAAATTAAATGAGCTGCTGCTTTCACCCCTTTCTGGAAGAGTGGGATGCTTTTACTGGCACATACTGCTTTGCATTGTATGTTACACAATGCAAAAGATTTTCATACAATGGTGCTACCATTTCCAAAATTACAAAAAATGACCAGTGTATTTTTCAGATTTCCAGTTCAGGCCTTGGTACAATAAATAATAATAATACAATAAACCAAAGAAAAAGCAACAAAAACACACAATGAACCCCAGACAGAATTTGTTTATTAGTTTTTAAATTTGTCTTAAAGTTTCCACCATTTTTTGATTGTCTTTCAGCATTTTTAGCATATAATCAAAGCTAATAATAAGCTTTGCATCAGCATGCTGACAGTGGGGACATTTCCATGAAGAAAAACAAAAACACTTGGTCTTTAGTTCCTCGCCAGGTGTGCATTAATGTCCATCATGCCATGTTTGCTTTTACAGGAAACAGAACATTTTCTTTGCTCTGTCCAGGTCTGACGCATTTGAGTCAGAAGCAGCTCTAATGACAGAATATCGAGGAAGCTGCTTCTCAGAGCAGATCTTCCCGGAGGCGGAGCTTGTACAGACTTGACGCCACAGCTGGTTGCTAACCTGACTTGCTCATTTTGATGCTGTTTTTCCAATTTACGTAAACAGCAATTAAATCATAGGATAGTTTCTTATATTTTGTAGGATTCTAGAAATATTGGGAACTAAGTATAAAAGTGATGAAAAGATGGATTTCACAAGATAGTTACTGTTTTCTTGCAATAATGAGTAGTCAGTTGAGTAATTAGTTGAATCTAATCATTTGCATAAGAACAATATCATTAGTCCCAAGTCCTCATATTTAAGGATTTACTTTGTGTTTTTGGGCATTTTTTAAGCTTTTTTCTGATGTCTTTGAGACTAGTGTGTGCTGTGCTGTTTGTAATCGCCTAATCTGTGACTGGTGCTATTCCTACATTAGATTACCGGTGGTTTCTAGATCTGTGGTCACACAGTGAATCTGCCATGTGCTGCCTGCTGCTCCATACTTAAAAGAGCGGTGTGCTGGCCGGATAGCTCCTAGCAGCTTCATCTGGTCACAAGTGTGCCACAGATACTCGCACTGAGTCTAATATTAACTTCAGTGCTATTGCTATATGTGCTGCCATAAATGAGATGGCTTGCACTGACAAAAGCATTAACTTACATAAAGTAACCTCCTAATTATTATTCATGTTCAAAGAACTGACAGATGACGCATGAATACAGATGTAATCCAAGTGTAACCAGTAGCCAGAGGACTGAAGGGAACACATGAAATGGAAACGCTGGTTGGCGCCTTCCTCCTGTTTTTCCCTTGTGTTTAGTTTAGTTTAGTTTAGAGCAAAGAGCATTTTGTTTTAAACTTGTTTACTTTGTTCTTGTTTATTTGATTGCATGGTTCAATATTTCTGGCGGGCACTGCACAATCCCAGAGTTAAACCTCAGTTCCTTTGGGACTTACAGGCCTTGTATGGGTTTTGGGAGCTCTGCAACATAAATTTGGTTGCAGTGCCACCATTAATCACTGTGTGCATGTGTTTAACGTTATGATTCTTAATGCATGCAATAATTAGTCCTGTGGGATTTCGTTTTCTTGTTTTGTGGATCGGGCATATTATTAGCCTTTTGTCTGTGTGGATTTGCCTATTGTGTGTGTGTTTTTTTTGTTTGGGGGGGGGTGCATCATGTAGCAACAACTTTTAAATGCTCTTTTTTTCCCTGGTATAAGGATAGTAGATAAGTGGAAATACATAAATACATAGATTATTTGGTAGAAGCTGTTATGTGTGAAAGCTGCAGCTCTGCTTCTTAAATGGTTGATGGAGTTGGCACTGAAGTCTGTTTGCCACATAGGTCTTTGGGGATGCTCAATTTGTTCTACACCAAAATAAACTGCAAAATATAAAAGTGCAAAAAGAGAAATCCAGAAGAACGCTCGTCGTGACTTGTATGTAATGCCGACGCCCTCTGCGGCTTTGAATAACTCCCGCTTCATCCCACCAGCTAATTTTACCAATCACTCATACCATTAGGATTGATTGAGCTTATCTGGATGCCTAATTACTGAGTGATCCGGGCAGTCCACAGGGTACGGAGAGAGAGAGAGCGGGAGAGCTCATTTCGAAAATGACACGCATATAGATAATTTGAAATTTCCAGTTTTTACCTTTGTTCTAATTGCAGCCTAATTAGAGAGCAAATGAATGTATCTACAATTACAAGCAGCTGAACCAACAGCAAAATCTTCGCTAAGAGAAATAAACTGATTCTTATATGAGAAACACCGTTTCTCATAATTCGAGTTTCTGTACAGCAAGTCGTAATTGAATGTAGGCTCTGCATACTCTGTTCTCACATTCTGCAGAAAATCCATTTTGTGGAAAATATAATTACTCCAAGTTGCTCGGAATCCATAAAACTCTGTATTTATGAGTTTTATAGAGCCATTAAAAAAGTACCCGAATTACCTGTGATCCTGTAAATGTTCCTTTTTTTTCTGTGAAAATGTTTTACTCGTCTGCGGGCTTTGAATAAAAGTGAGTTGTGAGCTTTCAGGTCCGGAGATGAAGCTTGGAGCTGATATTCTTTTTTTCCTTTCTATCTCTAAAGCATGTTCTAATAAATAAATGATATGGGTCAAGAAGAGAAGGTTAAATTCATAGGCTGCATATTTACCTGCATGTAGAATTAAATTAAAATGGACACATTTCTTTGCATGCCCTTAAAACTCAGTGACATTATAAACAGCTCCTGTAAAATTGTTATTTACTTCCCCTGGTGACCTCCTGGATATTAACAGTAAAAGTCATATTTTTTAAACCATTCAGTGGCTTCCTGCTGCTCCTAATATTTGGGTGGGTTAACTTCCTTACTAGTGGTAATGAAGGATAAAAAACTGATGCAATCATGCAGGATTGAGCTATCCTAGTCTCTATGAACAAATATCTGCACATGAATATGAATATATCTGTAAGAAAGGGACCGATTCAGTCATGTTTTGATCACCTGCAGTTGAACAATCTGTGCACAGAACAAAAAGATGAAACACATTTATGGAAACAAAATCTCAAGAGTGTTATTGCTATTGCTGTTATGCTTTCTATATTTTTCTTGCATAGCAATAGTGGATGCTCCTCACCAAAGTGTTTAATAATGTTGGCCTATCTGCAAATAATCCCTATGACTCAAAATTCAGGCTTCATACAAGCATAAACACGTTTTCTTTTTCCTGATGGTACTCTTAGGTAATTTCAGGTATACAATATAAGATCATTTTGAACTGTGAATTATACAAAGCTGTTCTAGTAAAGTTGAAATGAACAAAGTGGGGGTGACACAGTTTAAGAAGAACTTTTAGTTCATCCATCCATCCTGTCCCTCCTATTCTCCCAGAAGGAGGCCCTGGGGCAGACACAGGATACCCTGGAGAGATTATATCTCGGTTGGCTCGGTGTTCTTCTGGCTGAGCTGGAGGTGGTGGCCAGGGACAGTGAGGTCTGGACTTCTCTGCATAGATTGCTACCCCTGCGACTTGGACCCAGAAGTGGCTGAACTTCTAGTAAAATATAAAAACTGATTCCTGACCCGGTGATTGAGGAAACAGAGGTGGAATATGAAACCATGTATTAAAGTGATGCAATCAGTCACACACAATGATTTACCTACACTTTATTCATTTCTTATTTAGATAGAAATCTGTTTAAAAATGCCCTGATTTGAAGGGTTTGTGATGGCTTTTAGTCTACTAAATGACGTATAGTTACAGTTTGGCCTTCCTGTTGCAGACATTTATTTTCGTTCATAGTTGCAGATTGTGATTCACTTTCTATCGTCTCTGGCTGCCATGTCGCTGCAAATCGCTTCCAGCCTGTGTTTTATCCTGTCTCCCTATACTCTCTTTTTCTTTTCTCTGTCTTCTCCCCCCTCACCCCCAACTGGTCACGGCAGATGACTGCCCCTCCTTGAACCTGGTTCTGCTGGAGGTTTCTTCCTGTTAAAAGGGAGTTTTTTTTCCTTCCTGCCATCACAAAGTGATGCTCATTACAATATAAAGCATCGTGAGGCTCTTGTGCTTTGGTGCTAAATAAATAAAATTGTACTGAACTGAAAAATTACTAAGACTTTTGCTAACTTAAAAGTGTTAGAACTTTAGTGATTTTTTTTTAATTATTTCCCACCTGATGGCAGCCCTGTGTCCAACTTTCTAAAATTCATGTTCAGAAAAATCAACTTACCGTTTCAGGAAAGACAATAAACAGCCTCTGAACAGAAACACGGAGAGCTTGTTACCTGGATGTCACGAATGGCTCAGCCTGAAAAAAAGGTGCATTATGGGACGGGATTGGACCTGTTTATTTTAGGATCCTTTGTTTGTTTCAAATAGTGTTGCCATCCATGGGACCTCACAACACATGGTGGTCTGAAGTGATGCTCTTCTCTTTGGATGGATGTGCTATGGGCTTCATTACATTCCATTAGCATCTGACAGTTTGTGTGTGTATGTGTTGAAATTCTGTGTATTATTTCATCCAGTGTGTATGTTACCTTACATCACAGCTATTTCTGTGTATCAGTGTGTTTCTGTTAGATCATTCCAGGCCTGAAATTGGTATGTTGAAGGTTGACAGCTTTCTGATGTAACCTCTGTGTGATGGAGGGTCACTAAGAGGTCTGGGGATAAAGATTGTCAACCAGGATTAGAGAGAGAGTGTGTGTGTGTGTGTGTGTGTGTTTATCAGACTGGCTGCCATCTGGCTTTGGCAGTCATGCCCAATGTCCTTCTCTTCTGGTTTTCCCTTGTTCCTCTCTGTCTTTACATCAAATTTGATAGTTTATCTATAGAACTCAGAAATGTTGCTTTACAGTATAGCGCTCCTACACAAGTTTAAAAATGTATTGTGTGCGTGCCTTAATTGACATGCAATCATAAGAACTTTGAGGACCCCAGAACAAAAACTAAAACTAAAGGTTAAGTTAGCTAATGTATCCAATTAGTCTATAGTTCCCATTAAATGTGTTTTACACAAACATAAACAAACAGCTTTACAAACTGTAAAAATAAGTAAATAAACAATAAATCAATAAAAATACAGTACTCAGATTGTGTAGGGGTAGGATTTGGTCAGCATTTAACCCCTTCTATAGAATTTTTTACCTGTTTGGAACTCCCGAAACAAAAATGTTTAACAAAATGTAGCCAAATTGTGTCAGAATAGTTTGAATAGTAACATTTTCTTGTTTATGAGTGAGTTTGCCATGTGGCTAAATCAAAACCCAGCCCTGCGTTTAATGGGTCACCACTGGCACACCACTGATGCTTCAGTCACATGAGAGAAAACAGTGCATGGAGACCACGGTGTGACCTTGTGGTCTTGTTACATTTGAAATGATTGTTTTGAAGATGGGGACCAGATCTGCAACCACTCGCAGTCAGTTGCTGTATTCAAAGTGACTTTGATGTGTCAAGAAGACAATAAAACAGCAATAAGACTGAATCTCTCTGCTATCTGCTTGTGATTGAATCAGGTCAAGCAATCTGTTTGTGGTAATACGGTGATTAACTGTGATAAATCAGCAAAAATTACAAATTTGTTGCTTTATGTTGCAAATCTGTAATCATCTACATACATAAACAGAAATTCACATTAATTACTTGCAGTCTAACCAGAAAATCATAGATTTCCATATATTGACAATGATTTAACTGCATAATGACACAGGTGCATGGCAACCATGCTTTTATATAGGAATATAACCAGAATACAACCAGTTTGCAACCAGCTGAGTTGAGTCCCCATTGCAAAGAACTGCATTACAGAATTGGAATCATCAGTGCAGACTGAGTCTGATCGATCGGAGTACGTCGGGAATCTGATTGCCATCACCAGTTGTTGAGGGTGTTACATGATCAACTTCTGGGTGACCAGCTGGTTGCTACAACTAATTGCAATCAGTCAGTGAATGTAAAAAAATTAAATGCAATCACAGGAAAACCACAGATTTTTTCCTTGTTGCAAAGAGGTTGCCGCTTTACTCTATTTTTACTCTAATATGGCTGAGCCATTAGGGCTCCGGTCAGGTTGGACACAAAATTATACCTGCTTAGCTCATGTTAAGTGGATTAGTACCGTAATTAGTACTGAACTATTGAACTGATATCCACCAAACAACCTCAAGCTGTTGGGATTCAGTGCCTTTTATACATATGGGTTTATTCTGGAAGTGGAAAAAATATCCTTGCGTCTCCCTCTGTCTGTTCTCTCTCCTTCTTTTGGGCAATTAGCATTATAGCAGTTGGAAAGAACTGCATGAATCAAATGCATCATTGCATTTTATTTAATCAACCCCACTGCCACATCCCCTTGCATTTCAAAGAGCATATACTCATAATCAAAATGTAAAAATCAATCAGTCAAGTAATGGATTCAGCTCAAATTCAAAGAGTTACGCAGCTGTGGAAGAAGAAGAAGAAGTCTTAGCATAACAGTCAAAGTAAAAATAGAAGCTGTAAAAAACTAGTGGCCCTATACTAAAACCCTGAGGGATGCCCAAACTAATGAAAAAATGCATATTTTATTAAATCCAGTGCTCCTGACCACCAGGGAATAGTGGCAATGTAATAAGTTTCAGATCATTACCTGTGGGGACTGAATGGACCTGAGAGGTTTGGAAACCACCCAGTCTGCTGCTGCAAATACATGTTTTAAAAGTAATGGACTTCTGCTACACTAACAAATTTTTCCAGATAAATTTTAGTAAAACGGAGGCAGACGGACATCTGACAGTCACAAGTCCATCCATCTGTCCATCCGTCCATCTCTCCATCCATCCATTTACTTCCACTTATCTATTCAGGGTTGCAGGAGGGGTGGAGCCTATCCCAGCTCCAGTCACAATTTTTGATATTTTCAAAAAGCTGTCCTGAATTTCAGAAATGTGTTGTATCAACACAGCAGTGTACAAAAAAACAAACAAACAAACAATGCAGCTCATTGTCAGGCTCAGTTTTTGTCTTTTCACGTCTATTTTCCTTTACACACAACATCGCTGATTATTCATACCATTCTCCCTCTTATCCAAAGCCAATTACACTCTCTCTCTTTCACAATCCCCCTCTCTGCATTCTACCCCTCTAGCCCTCACCCTCCTCCTCCCTGCCACCAATCTGAGGGAACAGGATCTATTGTAATAGGCTTACAGTCCTGACAGCCTTATGACTGGGCTGTTGGTTATTATAATTGGATTAGGTTGGAGATAAGCTCGGTGCCAGTAAGACTCTTAAGTCTCAATCCGTAGTCCATAGTTGGCTCCCGCCATTCACACTTTTCTTCTTCAATGTGAAGAAGCCACTCTCAGCTTCTGTCAGCAAGGAGGATCTCTGACATGCATGTGTGTGACCACAGTGTGTGGCTTAGTTCGACTCACTGAGTGCAAAGTGTTTTAAAATCAAAGTCAACATGCTCTTTAAGGGAGTTGTTCAATTTCTGTAGTAGAAAGTGAAGATCTAACAGATCTCTTCTCATGCAAATTCTATACAACCACAGTAACACCTGTAAAATGTATTTAAGAAGGAAGCTTTGGATAATAATTTTCCCAGTTGTTTTGTGTGTCAGCTGTAAGCAGACACATTACTCTCAGCACAGTTATTGTATTAGACAACCTGTGGCTTGTTGGAAAAAGCAAAGCATCTTCGTTGCATTTTTGAGGCATTCACTTCTCTCTGTAGCTTAATGAATAGTGCAGAGCATTAGTATTGTCATGGTTGAGGGTTTAATTCCTACTGCGACCACCCCTGCTGTAAGCACTTTCTCTCCTGCTGCTTACTAGTGATTGGGATTAAAGGACGTGTGCTGTGCACAAACTATTCCGTAGGGGACCTTTACCAAAGCCTCACGTTGGGAATCCCTTGTCAAAATCCCGCAGTGTGAACTGACAGATTAATGTTCCCATGGCTCAGGGTTGGGAAGAGTGATTACTATGGCAATCACTGACTTTATTTTATTTCTCCTGGGATTATTCAGCATCACTAGTAACTTCAGATCGCCTTCCGATTTTATAAAAAGCCACGTTTATGTGCTGTTTTTTTGTTGAGAGGCAAGTGTTAATCAGGTGAATGAGACAGAATAACAGAGGAACCGTCCGATTACTGAGTTCAAAACCCTGATGTTTGTATTCACATAGTGTTACAATTGATTCGACCGAAATTTCCCCCAGGCTTAGCGAAGGCCAGCATAACAAAGAAAACAAGTTTAACAAGGAATGTAATGAATGCAGTGAAGCCAAAGTAGCAAAATTAGACTGATTTATCCGCTAACTTAAAAAAATCTAAATAAATAAAACGAGAGAAAAAAAGATTCAAATAACACACCCACACAGACTCCTGGGGAGCAAAAGTTTCCAAAACAGGAAGAAAATATATATACAAACAAGTGTGAATAAAATGTTACAGAAATGGGCTTAGAAAACAGTAAATAGGTACTTCAGTTAAATTCTTTGGACCATCACATCTCCAGACAGGCTCCAGCACAGCTGCTATTTCTGTTTTTTTCTTTTTTTTATTCTATTTTAATTAGGGCCGGGACTCGATTAAAAATTTTAATCGAGGGTCTGTAATTATTTAATCGCAACCAAATTATCAACAAATGAAACACTTTCAATTAAAAAATCCTTTTACTACTAAAATTTTGAATGAATAGACGTATATGCTTAACAACAAACCCGTTTATTATTTACTTTTTGAAATGTTTTTTTTTTTATTGTTATTAAACCAACAGATTGGGCAAGGTGCTATTATAGTTATTCAGATTTCAAGTATTTCAGGAACCCCTGATTGTTTAACTTATTTGCAAAAAAAAAAATAAAAAAATTGAAACACCACACTAGACAATAATGCTAACACCATTATATTTTATTTATTTTGAACATTAACCCCATGTCTTTGAATATGTGGGAGGAAACTCACACAGACACAAGGAGAACATGCAAACTCCACATGGAGAGAGGCCCAGGCCAAGCTGGAATCGAACCCAGGCCTTTCAGATGTTATTCTAACATCTGAGGCAGCAGTGCTAACTATAGTGCTAACCACCGCGCCGCTGTGCTGCGTGTGTTTCCTCCGGTTACTCCGGTTTCCTCCCACATTTGTAGCTTCAACTACGGTATACAACAGTAGTCTTTTCAAAAGTCCCATCAGAACATTTTTTAAAGCTAAAGTTGTCCCTCAGTGGACCAAGAGAAGCGGCTTCATCGCACATCGTTGTTGTTTGCGTTGTTGTCGCTTGTGCGTCACATTTACATGCATGCTGTAAACATGGGAATACAAAGGTTCCGGCTCTGAACTTTGAAAAAAATGTGATTAATTGCGTTAAAAAAAAATTTTAACGCCTTAAAATCTTTGTAATTAATTAATTGAAATTAACGCGTTAAAGTCCCGGCCCTAATTTTAATATAACACAATTTCATGTAGAGGAGCAACCCTGGTGATAGGAACTGTCTCTTCAGAGATGATCAGTTTTCAGCAGTTTTTGGCAGTAAAATCCACAGTTTTTGGTCAGGCCTGCAGTCAGGTGAGGAGGGAGACCAGGAGCATGTTCACCTTTTTTTTTTTTCTGACATCTACCTCTATCCCTGTCCCTACTATCCTTAGTCCCTCCTTTCTAGTGTTTCCCTACCAGCTTGCAGTTGTGACAGCCCTTCATTATCATTCAGCTGTCTCTCCCAACAGGTCTTTTTTTTTTCCTGTAACTGACAACTGTAGTACTTCTGCTCCAGAGATCTGCTGCAAGCTGGCCACTGCATCTGAAACCTGCAGCAGCTTCATGTCACCAAGGCTGTAGAGCAGAACAGTGTCCACTGTCACCGGCGGCAGTCCAGGATGGCGGGGCTGGAGTCACTTGCAGGACAAGGGACTCAGTGGAAAGTCAGCTGATTATAAGGCTCTATTTTTTTCACAATGTAGGGATAATATTATTTCATAACTGTATACAATTTACTCCAATTTCACAAAAAAAATCTTTTCAGTTACAGTAAATACAAGAATATATACTTTATATTTTAGGTACTTTACCAGTTAACTGGCGTCATAAATTAGGGATATGAGTACTGAGAATGGCTCATTTTTGGATAGTAATTTCCCTCTATGCTCTTGGGTTCATTTCGAGGTAAATACCAGGCTTGTTAAAAACTGGACCAGCTGTGTCTAATTTCAGGCCATTCTTTACCTCCTTGTTCCTGTGAGACTGCTGCAAAGCAAAGCTGTCGCCCTTCACATCAGGCCAGGTTTTGCCTGAAAACAGTGGTTCTCTAAAGCATGCAAATTACCCGAGTGTGTGTGTGTGTGTGCGTGTGTGTGTTTTTCATCTTCCTTGGTTCCTTTTTTCTAAGGTGGCACATTATTGTCACTGAAAAACAAATCACATTTATCCTGAGGCATCCTGGGAGGAGAACTGCGCTATGGGAGCCATTACAAATTATTAGCTTGTCCCCTATGATGCACCACCTACGTAGCCATCATTCACCTCTCTATCACATCCTCTCAGATTTGGGTGGTGGGTTAAAATTAACACTTCCCACCCACTCTGGAAATCAATCCTGCACAGGGTCTCGTCGTGCTGACGGGTTTTACAAGCTCATGCGACCTGAAGAGCCCACAGGGTGGAAGAGAGGGAAGCAGGAGAAAGAGATGCTGGGTAGAAAGAGGGCGACGGTTGGTGGGGAGGGATTGATGACCTGATGGCGGCAGCACACAGGCAGCCCTGATGGAAATCTCCCGCTGTGAGCTGCTTGATGAAAATGAAGCCCGTGCTCGTTTCTCTTGTTGCTTCTTGGCCATCATGTGTGTCATTTCTTCTTTACTCCTCGGGTTTTTTTCAGTATCTTGAATTCTTGCTGAGTCACTCCATCAGTTGTCCTCCTCACAGTCCTCCCCCCCCTGAGCGTTCACCTTTCATGCTGCTCTTCTTTCTTGTTTCTGTTTCTTATGCAAACTCACCAGCTCTGATTTGCCTTTAAAATATGATGCATGTTTTTTTTTTCTCTCCCATTTCATTTAAAACATTTATACACCACATCCTTTTCCTTTTTGACAGACTGAACCTGTCGCACTTGTATTGTTTTACCTTATATAAATGATCTGACTGTATTAAGGGATACATTTTAGAACTATCTTCCCTCTTTGAGAACACTTCATGTAGAAACAAAATTAATTCAATCAGTTTAAATTAGGTTGATGTACAGTGTTCTCACACCACCATTTACAGATGTCAGCAGTATTACTTTTTCTAGCTGGATGAGTTTCTCTCAGTACAGACTAATACATTTCATTTGCCTGTCATATCATGCACACAGCTCAGTACTCCAGGATTTATTTATTTATTTTTTTGTCTTTCACCGACAGTGGTTCTGATTCGGGACAAATTAAATACGTTTTGGAAGTCCTAGCACCTGAATACACGGCTGTGAGATCTTGTGGCTTTACAAGCTGGAAATTTGTGCTAGACAAAGGTAGCTTAGACAGCTGCCCAAGTATATTTCGCAAATTATCTTAGCATTTTTTTAATCATCTCCCACGTTCTTATTTTGAAAGTTTAGTCACTGTTAACCAGCTACCTTCAGTGCCCCCTGGCTAATATTTCCCAGCTGGAAACCAGAT
>VUQJ01004771.1:11314-26415 GCA_015108635.1 Andinoacara biseriatus
ACACCCAGACACAGGGGGGGGGGGGGGGGGGGGGGGGGGGGGGGGGGGGGGGGGGGGGGGGGGGGGGGGGGGGGGGTGATGAAGGGGTACTCAACCCCAACTCCTCCCTACCACTTATCTGCCAGACCCGACAGATAAACATCTGCGTTTCCCAGGCCGAGCAGAGGTTTCACCTGGGAACGGCGAAGATTGTCACCAGGGGGTACGAGGAGGGAAAAGGGGGTGGATTTTATGGTCTCCCTGCCTCTTTGCATTGCACTTATGCAATTCCCAAAGAGGAAATGCCGACCCTTGCTCCTTAAATGAATGAAAGAACAAAAGCAGCTGGTATAACAAAATTTACTGATTGTCACAGGGCTTGACAAAAAGCACCTGTATGACTGGTTAACACTGAGTCATATAATATATAATAAGTGCAATGCAGAAAGAAAAACACTTCCACTACAGCAAATAGGGGGAGATTTAAGGGGCTTTAACGATAACTGTGTTGATACTATACATATACAGGACACAGGCTCTCGGTGCACTTAGTCTTTCACTCTCAAATGCTTTGTAGTCAACACCTTCCTCTTATTGGAGGCACCCTTGTGTTATGAAGTGTGAAACCCACCAGCACCATGCTGTTTCGTTGGCAAAAACACCAAGCGGGCCCTCAGTGAGTATCAGGTCTCTAAGCACACATGGCACACTCTGAATGCTGGGCCCAAGCTAAATAAATCATCAACCATGTCTCACAGTCACATGGAGCCACAGCCAATCGTTAAAGAAATCACAGCTTTGGCCCATCTGTTCCTCAATGCTGCAGACGCCAAGACAGTAAAATATTGGAGGGGAACAAAAAAGTGCTGAATCCTTAAATGTATGCAAATGCTGACAGAAAGCCTTGTGCATGTGGCCTGAATTCACCTTTTATGCTACGCAGTCTACATCTTTTATGGTCATACTACCGAGACAGTGCTGAGTAGCACTGGCTCACTGTATAGGGAGGAAGAAGGTAGGAGTGCAGGCACGTGAACAGACAAGTAGGTTGATGTGGGCAAAACGGTGATGACAGTCTGATGAAAAACATCACAGCGACTCCCTTTCCTCCACCCCTTCATTCACGTATTGTAGCAGGAGGGCTGAACACTCAGAGATATGTTTGAAATGCAAAAGGAATTCCTCTAGATTTCTGTCTGTGGGAAAATACTCGAGAAAAACAAAGGACAAAAGACAGATGTGGCAAATGGCCAGACAAAGGAGAGGAGGGAAGGAGACAAGAAGAGAGGAGACAAAGGTCAGCTTATCATAGAGGTCATCCAAGGAAGCTTCCGGTGGGGACTGAGACTACAATTATGAAGCAGTGCAGCTCCCGTGGGATCAAGAAGAGAAGAGGCATAAGACAAATATGGCACCACAAAAAATGACAAAGAGAGAAATAAAAAGAACAAGTCAAGGTGAAATTAATGAACTATAAATCTCCAGAGTCATAACCTGCAGGTTCAAGGAAAAACAAAAGAAACGGGTGGTGAAATAAAGTAATATAAAAGCAACACAAGTTAGATTAGGTTTGTATTGAACAGTTTTTATACATTAATTCAGAACTTTAGGGCTGCTAGGGTATTATATTGCAGGTTCAAAGCTGCCGCGTGTTTTCCGTGCGCAGCGGACAATGCCGACCATCAAAGCACCGTGGTGAGGCCTTAAAGGTCAGGGCTAAGTGACTCTTTACGGCAGTGTGGAATAAACAAAGAAAACTCTCATTTATCTTTGTCTGCTTTGAGCTTTCAGGCCTGGACACCTGTGAGCCTTCAGTCTGTATGTAACGCGTATGTGCATCTTCAAGTGTTTGAGGACAGAAGTGAAATAGGAATTCCATCCAAATGAAGGATTCACTCATATCACACCTTCAGCGTCACATATCCCGATCGATGGGAATGAACCGCCATGTCGAGCTGAGCTGCTCCACTGACCGTGAATGAGACGCTGATTCTTATGGACTGCTCACCTGCAGTGCACAGAATGAAATATGGAGTCTGGCATTAGGCTCCAACTAAGTATTTAATTTCAAATTTGTAAGATGCCAGAAAATAGTGAAATCATCTCTGAGTTACGGCTTTAAATGTCTTGTTTTGTCCAAAAACTAAAGCAATTCTGTTTGCAACCATAGAAATGAGCCAGTATTCAATCTGATAAGCAGGAATCCAACATTTTTTTCTCCATGTGGAGGCTGGGCTGCCACAATTAGTCCTTTGTTTTATGACTGGGACTATACAAGAAAATCTGTAAATTGTGAAGCAAAGTGTTCAAGATACTGTCTTAAGAATCTCATATTTTCTCCAGTGACACATCCAAAAACTGAAGATAAGACAGTGACGCAAACCAGAAAAAGGCAACAAATTCAGTTGAGTAATGTAAATCAGTCGGTTAGTGATTATTATTGGAGCGGTTGGTGAACACCTCCTAATTTCTATCCAAATGTTCCCAGTGCACATACAGCTTTTGAAGTTTTGCAGCCATTCTGCTTGAAGCCACTCAGGGCTCAGCTTCCTGAAGTCTCAGTTGTCTTCGTTCCCATGCTTAAAGAGAACATGGATATGCTTAAGATGGGCCAGGAATGAGGACTGCCACAGGGCTCAGACTGCCTGTCAGACCATGACAAGTCCTCCAAGGGAGGATGAAGAAGTGGGCGAGACAGGGAGTAAAGAAGCATCTACCTCAGTGACCCCACAGTTTACTGAGCTTATGCAGTCGTTAAGAGTGATGAAGGAAAATGAATGCTTTATCAGCGCCTCCACAGAGTGATCGCACATGCAAAGAAAATACCCAAGAGATGTTAATCCCCTTTGATTCTGCTAATCACTGTGTGAAGACAGTGCTGGTATTAGTGAGGGTTTTCCGTTCCCAGTATGCTATTAGTCATATGCATTTCCTTCTAAGTACCTGAACCCTAATGACGGGTTGCTTGCATCATTGAGGTTGATCTGAAATCCCACCGCCACTGTTACTCTTTGTTGACACACAATAAACTGCTGTTTTCACAGATTAGACCAGACAGCAGGTGGACTGAGGCTTTCAGCTCCTCTCGTGTCACCGCAAACCCAGTGACCTATGAGCACCAGTGGCTGACTCACGCCAACAGCAGATTTCCCTCTTTCAGTCCTGCTTTTCCTACACAGCCACTTGGACTAACAGCCACAAACTGACTGTAAACTCGTCTCTTTTTCCAAAAACAAGCCCAGATTACGATGGAGTCCTAGTTGCTTGTGTTTAGAAAACATGTCCACAAACTTCTGGCCCCGAGCGGCAAGGGAGCTGAGCAGAGAGGTGAGCCAGTGGAGTGACCGGAGGGGTGCTGAAAGCCACCTGAACACACCCTGAAGACCTCATCAGAGAGAAGGGATTTCAGCCTCTCTGGCCACATTCAGCCCACACGCACAAGCTGACAGCATAAATATTTGCAAGATGGGAAATATCCTCTCATCATTAATCAGTGGCTAGTCTCCAGCTAAACTTGGCTCTGTCGAGGAGGAAAGCATTGCTGGTTAGCTCTCCATGCCGGCGTGTTTAGTCTAGTAACTCTCTTTCAGAAACACCCTTGTCAACAGGATTGCCCTTCCACAGAGAATCAATCATTTTATGAAGCCATGTTATTCCCACTTTTCATTCAGCGACCCCTTAAGATAAACCTTTTCGCACTTTATTACAGACATACAAATCATCACTCCTTAAACTTTGAGGTTTTAACACTTTCTTTGAAATCTATATATTGGGATGCTCAAAGGTGCAGGTTTTATGTGGAGGACTAAAGGTGCTGCAGGGATCGAGGGCACACAACACACCTCAGGGGCAGCAGAGTCGGTCACACAGAGAAAAGGTGTGTGAGCTGGGGCAGCATTGTGGATGGGACTCAGCAGAGCAAAACATGCTGCGTGCCAGCACAGGAAAAAGGAAACCAACTGTCAGGAAGACAATAGGACCTGGTTGATGGATAGAGATGGAAGTATATGTGTGGAGGCATGCAGTGACAGGAACATAGGAAAAACTTAATATTTGTATTATGTGTGTAATATTACAGCAGTGGATGCTTTCCTTACCTTTTCTGATAGACTGAGGTGTGGGAGGCTGCTGTCTGGTCTCTGTTTAGCTGCGTCCCGACTGAATATGTTTTGTAAAGTCCGGTCTTCCAGGTCCCGTTAACCAGCGCGGTCATCCAGAGTATCAGCACAGTCCAAAGCAAACTTTTCCTGCAATGCGCGGACACGCTCTCTCGTTGGTGCGATCCCATTTCCGTGGCATCAAAAGTAAGACCAGAACTGTTTTAATGAGCCCCCGGTTGGAAAACAGACCGGTTAGTGAATCCAGCTCGGGAAACGTGTCAAACTGCGCCGGGTCTGCTGGAGAAGACGCTCATCCTTTTCACTAAAGTAGAAAACACACACTTGTGTAGATTACAAAAACGATGACTGACACTTGCTTATGTGTAAAATATCTTAGTGAACTACCCCATAAACTCACGCTCCTTGTTTGTGTCTGTCTATGAGAGAGATCCGAGTTTGCAAAATGAACCTTGAATGCTCTAAGTGTTAAATGCGCGCTGTCCTCCCTTCCCTGAGTGCTCTGCCTACCTCCGTGTGTCTGCGCTCATATCCAGCCGTTCCTTTACAGCAGCGGGCATGAAACCAGTTTTATAGTCTCCTCGGGTCTTTTAAAAGCACAGCCTGCTAGGTCTCTTTTACCCTGCCCCGTTTCAACCTCTCACAGAGGACAATGCGCGCTCAAAGCGTCGGCACTTAACGCATTGTACTGTTTGCTCTAAATGAATTATGGGCTGCTGATTCTCAGGGCTCCTCTGAAATCACAGGAGCTGTGCCAGTGAGAGGTAGGCCCTTTTTTAAATACAGCCAACTATTAAAAAAAAAAAGTTTTGCTGCACTATTAGATTTAACAAGTTTAAACTCTCAACCAAAGTTTGCCACTTTCTTGTTAACATTAGTTAACATTTTAAATACCTATTATGAATCCATCTGTTTTTATTTAATATGCATAATCTAATTAAGTGTAAAATATTTATAGTATCACATATATCATCTGTCATCCATCCATCTCTGTCTAGCTGCGTATCCATCCATCCTTCTTTTAATCATCCATCCATCTATACATGTATCTATCCATGCATGTATGTTTGCCCCATGGTTGTCTTCAGCAGCTGGGTTCTGTCAAAGCTATCAGTACCCAGTGGCCAGAGAAAACTGAGGTTAGTGTTATTTCCCACTGCCCATTGCATCTGGGACAGCCAGCAACCACAGGTCTGCGGTCCTGCTCCAAACTAAACACCTGGTACTGCAACCAAAAACTGGGACACACTGTATACGTCTGTGACTGGGGTGACTGCAGCCCTTGGGCTTAAACCTGGCCAGCTGCAAGAGATGCTGCAGACAGCATATGTACTTACCTAATCTGCTAATACAGTCTACTAAAGTTTTGGGTAAAGCTACTGAAAGATAATGTTAACACTCTCACAGTTACTGAAGAGCACTGACACTGGCACTAATTCCTATTCCTCACTCCGCCACAGGCAGAAAGGGGAAAACAGTGCATTCACTTTACTGGGTCTTAATGAGCCCACCTGCTCCCAATCACAACACATGGGAAGGGATTTGTTTCTGGGTACCGTTGATGTTTTACGAGGCCACTCAGGGCAAACAATGGTGCCAAGCAGGAACTAGAGCAGTTTAGGGTTAATGTAAATCCCTGCAGTCATGAGCAGCTGAAAATAATTTTGACCTCTAAGGAGGCAGGCTGGGTTTAGTTCCAGTGAGCCCCCCCGAGCCTTATCTGTCATTACTCTCCTGCCTTTATGATATCCCTCCCCTTTGTTGTGCAAAGTTAAACAGCTAAATTACCCGTTGTTTGTGTTGGTCTGCATTTACTGAAGATCCCTCCAGTGATGTAAAGGTTCATTAATTCCCCCCTCATGTTTGGTCATAAACATGTCCTGATCTTCCCCCTTTATGAGAGTTAAAGTCATCAGTTAAAGGTGAGAATGGAGCCTGCTTAACCTTTGCCCTCTGCCATTTACAGGGATCCTTTTTAGTAATAAGAAGCACAATTGTAATCTTATACAGGGGTTGGTACTTTTAAGAGCCTACAGAAATGAAAACAGTTTCATGCTGCTGGTTGTTTCGCTTATGAAGATTTCAGTCTATAAGCAGTTTAGTCTAACCCTGATTACAGCTCCACTCTCATAACTGAGACTTCATGATGTATACTGCATGAGTTATTGCTCCAAACTGTTGCAGGTTTTATTTCTGTGTCTGCGACGTCACTGCCGCGCCAGCTGCCACATCCTCTGGGAACATCTGATTTTTAGAGGTTACTTCACCTGCGTTGGCATGCTGACCTCAGCAGCCTCGATTACTCAGTGCTGTGCTGTACTTTAAATGATATAATAAAACATGCACTGCTACCTACATTGCAGAGAAAAGCTAAAAAGTTATTTGGAGCTGCCTCTGGTTACTGTTTAAGTTTCCACTGTACGCAGCAGTTTATGATTTCCTTGCAAGCTCAGCAGAAATATTCTTCATGTGCTGACCTCTGTGAGCATGAACAGAATTCAGACCCTACACGACTGAACTGAACAACAAACATTTATTCATTCATTGACAGCCTTAACCTTTCAGCAGATTAGCCAACCATAACATCAAAGACAAATCCCTGGAGTGGTTGAGCAGACTGAAGCTCCAAGCACTGTTGTGTGCTGCCATCTAGTGAGGAAAATAATGAAAGAGCTGGAAAAAAAAATCCACGCGTCCAAATGAAAGAAAATGTGTAAAATTTATTGTACGGGTTATTTTTAAGTTGTTTTCTCCAGTGAGCAGGAACCAGACGTTGCTATTATTGAACGCAGTGAGTCTGAGCTGTAGCTTTAGTCGGAGTTGAGGCACAAACAGACTCCTTGGAGTACCCAGTGAGAAAGGTGCATGGTAGTGAACAGGTCTGCCTCAAATACCAGGCCTACACCCATTGCATTCCTCCGCAACGAAGTGGTGTACACAGGTGTCCGCAGCGTATTCTGAGGTACACACAAACATACAGGAGAGTTAGGTAGATGCATCAAAATAGTGAGCCATAGGACAGTTTGGAGGTCTGCGGTGCCTGCTGTCCATACCTGTAACCTGAGGTGGCGCGTCTCTATGGGGATGACTTTGAGAATGGGCAGTTCAACAACCAAAACCTTTGGTTTGCTCCTTACTAAGCAGCTCTTCTCTATGTCCCAGTCAGCTCCTTCCAGATACAGGCCGGACACGAAGCAGCCTGCAGGAAATGAGACTGTCAGTCTATAAAACTAATCGCTAAACATGCAAGTGAGAAGCTTTGACTATATTACCTTGTTGGGGTCTTTTGGGGACTTCGTCTATACTCCGATATTGGGTCACTTCTGAATACAGTGTTGAAAGATCCAGAGGCCAGCCATTTTTTCTGCATGCAGCTTGGACCAGAGCAGTGAGGTAAGATTCAGGGATATGTAGTCCTGATAGCCACATGACTTTTGGCTCTCCCTCATTCACCTGGTGGGCACGAGATCACAACATCTTTCAACTTATTTGTTAACTATAACTTGTTACCAGAATAATGTCAAATGTCACATAAACTGTAAGAGGTCACATATGATTAAAGGTGGCCATCCTTACCCAGCAGCTGTACTGTTCATATCGCCTCTTGAAATGGCTCATCCAGTTGCCAAGGGACTTGAGAGTGTTGGGTGCGAGCTTCTTCCAAATGCCAGGGATGTGGCCATTAAAAAGGGACCGAGCAACCTCGTCCAACTCGCTGCTCATCCCCACCTCACCAGCCAAGGCCTAGGGGACACAGGAGACTCTGAACAAATCTAAAGTGGAGCAAAGCACAAAAACACAACACCTGTATGTTTGTTTCCTGAGCATCTTGTTGTCCTCAGCCCCTCCATCTCACCCTCTGCAGCTCAGTCAGAGAGAGCTGCATGCGGACCACAAGTTTGTTGAAGCGCTCAAGTTCCTGAAGCAGAACCACTGAGGTCGGAGAAATGTCTGTGCCAAACTTTTTATGGATCACATCCATGTCAAATAATTGCGGGAGCTTGTTCTGAATGTCCTGGGCCACCTGGGTGATGTACTCATCCCGACTGATGTTTCCACCAGATTCACCTGAGGTATGAGAGAGCGCGTATCAGCCAGCAAGGAGAAAGAAAGCATGCGGCAAAAAGAGTGCAGATGAAGTTATTCAGAATAAGGGTTGCTCTTCAATTCACAATTCAGTGGGGCAAAAACACATGGCAAATTAGCTGAAAGATACCAAATTATACCTGTCTGAGGCTGAAGGTCTATCAGGTGAGTCCACATCTCTTTAACAGCATTCGTGTAGTATCCTATCTCCGCATTGGAATGGAGACCCATCACCTCCGGTGTGTTTGCCAATGGCATGGTTTCGATCTCATCTGTAGCAGAGTAACAGCATAAAACTTTGAGTGATGACAGAAAACTACCATCAATCTTTTTCTTTTTTTTTTAAATGAGCAACATTAAGTAGTAAAAACAACAGCTGACCAACATAAACTTTCTTTGGCCCGGTTGGAGGGATTTTGTAATCTACATCTTTGTTTCTGAAGAAGTGGAACTGCCGGAAAGTGTAGAAGAGGAAGTCTCCAAAGTACTCATCCATGTAGACAGTCAGGATCCTGCGGTCAAAGCTATCTATTGCTCGCCCGCCATACATCACCTGATAAAACATTATACAGCACTTACAGCATGTAGTAGCAGGATAAAAGATGCACACAACACATTAGAATATCCAATATAAACAAATTCATTTTAGCCTAACCTCCCCAATAAGGTATTTAAGACTTCCCCAGGGTATATCGGTGTCTCCTTGCTTGTGAGCTTTTGTCAGGTAGGTGTTGAGGATCTCCATACACACCTGTTCAAGCACAATTAGTTTGTTTAAACTACTACAAAAATTAATACATAATATTAAACCACTCAAATATGGAATTTAAAAAAAAATCTTTCAACTTAATCTTAGTTTCTTGTGGCACTTACAAAAAAGTCAGACTCGCTGAAGTCGTACGGGACATTCCAGCCAATCTTTCCATACTTGCGTCTCTCTTGCACCACAGCGTGGAAGAAGGCGAGAACAAACACCAGGCTGCAGAACGCAGGGTGCGGGCACGTGGTCAAGGCCTCATGGGAGATTTTAGAGTATGTGGCTCTCATGTTAAGCTTGAGACCATTGGGGGGCTCTGTCACTACCTGCACACAATATTGAAGTGAATTTGAACATACTGACAAATTTCTGTCTGTTAGCATCTCTGCTTTCTATTAATCTTTCAAGACTTCTTTTTCTGATAGAACAGAAATATACGACTAGTCAATGAACATGTTAATATGTTCTTAGTGCAGTCTCACTTGTTTGAGAATTTTTACATGATACAGATTAGAGGGACACCAGTTTTCATCTTTTCGGTTTAAAAGATAGCTGATATTGAAAGGAAATACGTGACCTTGCTGTACTGGAAATGTAACAATGTCATATTCTCAGCAGACAGATAAAACAGTTCAAATACAGCATCAATTTGAGGAATTTTTTGCAAGAAATGCAAAGAAAGCTTTACTGAAGGAAAAGAGAAGTTTCACCTTTAGTGATTTTTGCAGTATGCCGATGGGAAAATCTTTAATGGGGTTGGTGGTGATCCACAAGCGGAAATTGGGGTTGGGCTTGGAGATTCTCTCTAAGGCCTTCTCCAGTTTCTTTAGCCACTTTACCAGCAGATGGCAGTTCTGTAGCATTAACCACTGACCTCGAGCCGCTGCCTTCTCCAGCAAATCTAATGCCACCTTTATCCCGGGTACAGAAGACAATTAACTTCAACTCCATCACTTTTTACTGTTATTTAACGTGATTACTTGGGTAATCCATATAATCCCGTCTCATTGCTGTGATATGGAAAAAAAGTGTTCAGTACCTTCTCTTGGCCTTGGCCCATTGCAAGAAACTTGAACTTCTTGCCTGCTCCCGCTGCTAATTTCATAAGGTCACCAGCTGGGTCAGAGCCAGGGCTCAAGATAAAGACAATGGGGGAGAAAGGTGTGCTCTGATCATAAATTGCATCAAAGCTGATCACAGGGGGCTGCACATACCTGACCAGAAACACAAGAAAACACATGGAAAACTGCTTCAGTGTTTACAGTCATCGTTACCTGGATCACAATAGTGTACACGGTGTATATACTGTATAGACAGTAACAGAATATTAAAGTCTGTTGAAAAGTTTTAGCAACTTTACTGCAGCTCTCGAGATTCTTATCCAACCATAGTCTCACCTCTCTCCCATGATAACCGTGACATAGTCAGTGACAGCTCTGTAGACTCTATCAACCCGGAAGCAGCGTAGCAACAGCAGCTTCTGAAAGGCCGACAGGTTCTGCTTGTATTTCATGGGAAACGGTGCCTGTTCCGGTCCATCTAAATCACACCACTGAAGGGAAAAGGGTGCAAGTTAAACTCGCTGCTGATTCAGAAACGTGCCTATAGTGATTTCTGTCACTTTGTCCACTTACAGATTGCCATTCAGTGGGATTTTTCTCAATGTCATCAGGCAGGGAGCCGAACTGCTCAGGAAAGAGCTCTGCGAGTTTCACTAGGTCTTCCCAGCCCTGATCTGCAAGCCAGTCACACGGCTTTTTGCATCGGCATTTTTCCAGGGATAGATTACCTTTACACATGAGGTGGAAAAAACAAGAATTTATTTGAACATTGTGTGCATTAATGTATTTGGGTGGATCCATGATCATTATTACTTATAATGTACTTCTCTGAATAGCTCACCCTTTATAAAGAATTCCAACTCCTCCTGAGGCACCCTCCCTTCTGCCTGCTCAATCTTGATGGTCATGTTAAAGGAAAAGAGCAACTTGTGGTTCTCAAACAGCCCTATGATTAAGAACTCAGTTAGGGTTATAAAATCTACAAATACCTTTAGAAACTGACTTTTCCCTGTCCAACACATGGTTCATTATTATTCCATCCTTAATATTTTACCTGTGCAGCCATAGTTGTAAACGCTGTATGTCAGAGTGTTCATGATGTTCTGTAGTCTTTTGGGAAGGGAGGGGTCAGGCATGGATTTCCGCAGTGAAAAGTCAAACACTTCCAGGTAGGAGGCAAGCGAGTACTGGTACATGCTATTCACCACAGCCATTTCTGTCAGTACAAAGAACAGGATAGCCCCGCGCTTGGCTGCGGGGCGGTAGCCATCTCTGAGTTTCTCAATGTCCTTCGATGTCTTCTCAGCCAACTTTAGTTTCTCAAATACCTGATGATCACAATATCAAACAAAGCAAAAACTGCGATTAGTAATTTCAGTTAACTTGCTATTCTGCCAAAACCTTTTTTTTTTTTTTTAATGTTGCTTAAGCCCAAACTGACCTCACTGGCTTTTATCTTTGTTTCCTCCAGTGTTTCAACAAGCTCTGTGTTATCCAGCATGTTGCCTGTAGATGTGGCCAGCTCTCTGAGCAAAGTGTCTCCCAGGATTTTGAGCAACTTCTTATTTTTACTTGTCTCTTGGATTAAACGCTCTCGCTGCTCCTCCAGCTCCTTCTTCTCAAAGCCCATGATAACACTTAATAGCTGGTCTTCCAAACCTTTCAGTGTCACTGTACATAACATACCATAACATAGATACAAAATTTTTTTTAAAAGGGACAGAATCAAACTGGCAATTTGAAACCTGGAGTTTAAGAATACAGATGAAATCTAATTGGTATGCAAAAAAAACCTCTTACCAGTATAGTTAATGACTGTGGCTTTTCCAAACACAGATGGAGAGAATTTGGGGTTAGCCAATTTAGTGTTGAGGTAGAGTTTAAAGTTGGGATCGTAATCCACCTCTTTGTCACCCAGCATGATGACCTGTCTTCCCTCTGCTCCTTTCACATTCTTCTCCAGGACATTGTCAATTACTGGGTCAATGTATTCATCCACATCTTGGAAAAGGAATGGGAATCCATACTTGATGGCCATCTCTAGCTGTTTGAGGAAGTCAGGATCACTGAAAGATGAGACCTGGGACAAGACAGATGATCACACTGTCAGAACTACATGTCATGAGCCTTTGAGAGGCCAGTATGCTGATATGGCTGCCTAAAGCAGTCATCCTGAAACATGGGAAAGCAATTAATCTTTCTGTACCTTGAGGTTATTGTTTTCTTCCTTCTTTTTAATCCAGTTGAGGGCTTGTTGCTGGGGGTCAATGCACATGGGAAATCGGCTTCCTCTGGTTGTGAGGATTCCATTTTGCACAGACAATTCATCTGGAGGCAAACCCTCTGAGCCCCATCTAATACAGGGTTTATTTAACATATATTCAGACCATTTGATGGGGAAAATTCATATGGAACAGTATTTAGTTTTCTCATATTTCAAGCTTCAAAATGTCATAAGCACACAATAACCTCACCTGCTGATTTCAACCTCATCAGTAAGAAGGTTTTCCACTTTGAAAGGTTGGCTCAAGGGGATGCCTCTCTCTTGCACATCTTTAACCCACATTTGGTATACCATTTCATTCCTGAAGTCCCAGCTGAAGGCCCCTTCATAGGTCAGGAATTCAGCACAGAGCAGGCAGTCACCCAGAAGACACACACGTCGCTGCTTCAACTCGTCCAAATCATTTGTCCATCTGAGTTGGGAGTATGAAGGAGTGGAAAATGATTGGTAAAGACAGAAAGCAATGAACAAAAGTGGTTTAAAAAGAAAATATCAGCCTGTAGAAGGGTTGCTAGTAAGTGTTGCATCTTTTTCAACCTCACCGTTCATTCTCTGAGCTCAGCCCAGAGATGAGTTTATCAGCAGCCGTCAGTCTCCTTTCCATCACCTCAGCCTCCTCCTGTAACTGCTGTTTCTCCACAAGAGCAGCTTGATATTTCTCAGCAAGAGCCTGCAACTCTGTCTGGATGCTGCTGAGCTCACCCTGAATGCGTTTCAGCTCCCCCTTACTCTGAAAGAAGTTCTTCTCTAGGCGTGCCACCTGAAAATAACAAAGAAATATGTCTTTTTAATCTGTGTTTCTTCTTTTTCTGACACAGGATGTTTTATTGGGACTTTCAAAAACAAAAACTTGATTACCTTTTCTCTTTTGGGTTTTATTTCCCTGGCAACATCATGGTAACCCATGATTGCCTCGACAAACTTGAGCATTCCTGAACCGGCCCTACTGATGGCCTGCATCTCCTCTAAGCTTGTGTGGAGGTTCTTTAGATAGCCTAGCCAGAAAGAAAAATCAAAATCTGGAGTATCCATCAAATCCAATTAGCTCTATCTTGCACAGTTTATTGGTACTATTATCTGTTAGTAATTTTCTATTAAATATGAAGTCAACTTACCTTTGACAGTCCTGACTTGGTTGCTTGTTATGGAATCACAGTCCATCTCCATCAGGGAGCGCAGGAAGTTAGCCTCTGACATCATCCCCTTAGCTGACTGCCAACTGATTTCTTTGTAGCCACGCAACACCAGGATGCACTCGCAAACCACCTGCACCTGCTTGGGTGGTTTGGCAAATGATCTGTACATCGGAGCAGCAGGAAAAAGGCAGATAGAGGGAGAAGGCTGATTAACAGATGACTTAACTGTCATGATAAGCAATGGTTTTTCACGAATGATGATTGCTCAAAGTCCCCAGACTATAAATAACTATATATATATATACAAACACACACACATTATCAAGCAGCCTAATGTATTTGGTTATTTCTACAACAGAATGAAAATATTGTTCTTCATAAGTAGCAGATTTTACCGGATCTCTGTTACATCAGCTTTTCCCAGGTCTTGCAGAGCATTACGTGCAGCCTCTAATGCTGGCAGAGCTTCAGCTAAGGAACTTTCAGCTTCTATCTTCTCAACAGCTATGACTTTATTTTGTTTCTCGATTTCTTTGGCTTTGTCTTCTGCCAGAGCCTTTTTTTCCTCAGCTAAAAAAAGAGAGTTCATGATAAGTGGTTTGTAGTAACTGCACTAAATTTCAATGTTAAAGCTACAGGACATTGTGTTTATTTGGGCCATGAGTTAAGAGAGGCAAGTACTCACTAACCTATAGTTGTGTTAGTGGCAATCTCATCCAGCAGGGCTGCACATGCTGTGGACTTTTCAGCAAGGACCACTTTCTGATCTGCCAGCTTCACATTCAGTTCAGCCAGCTGTTCACTGGCTTCCTTCAGTTTATCCAAACCTCCCTCCAGATGCTTGCACTGAGCTAGAACAGAAGAGGACACGTTCCCAGTCTCTAATGCACACTAACACTCGTAGCAGAAACACTGAATTTATAACAGGTTTTATCTCTCACCTAGGATAAATCGGTCTTTTTCCTCTAAGAGCTTAGAATAGGTGCTAATAAAGTCCAAGTAGTTCTTTGGCGTTACATAGTGGCAGCGTCTGAGTTTTTGCTGGAATAACTTGCTGTAGTGATCCACAAAGCTGTGGACCATGCATACATGATCTATGACTGCTGCAGAGTGTGCCACAGGAATCATCTGACTTTCACCTGTGGAAGGACAAAAATGTATTCAGGGATAATCTTCCAACTGTGGGTCTCACTGAAATGAAATAAACTAAAGAAAGCCCTAAAATCTGAAAATAAACCCTTTCCACATAAAAAATAGAAATATGTTTAATTACACACCAAGGAAAGACTGAGCCACTGCAAGTAAGGCCTGCAGCGGCCATGGAAGGAACCAGTCTATTACAGTGTTGTTCATCAGTCCTGAGAGGAAAAACATGCACAGAGTTAGTGAAACAAATTTACAAACTATGCTCATTCTGCAACGCCTGAACTATGAGATCGTTGCCAGAAAATAAAAAATTTTTTTTGAACCTTCTGATAAAAAATAGATAAGCTAAATATTAATTTGCATATACAAGTTTTAATTTGTATCATATTTGCAACAACTGGCCTTTTTATTTTGCAATGTATTGCTTAAAAATGTATTTTGTAATTTATTTAGGTTTTTGGGGGTATAAAAAATTAAACTGATGTAAAAGTCTCAAAAACTCACAAAAAAAAAAAAAAAAAAAAAACAAAAAAA
>VUQJ01004773.1:4162-16479 GCA_015108635.1 Andinoacara biseriatus
ACCAAATTATAGGAAATAGCCAACAAACCTTTTTTAAATGGTATAATCAGGGGTTAAAGTGTGCTGGAATGATCTGGAATGGCTTTCCAGCACTTTCAATTAATGAGCAATTAAATCGAATGCAAATTACTGTCGAATCAGTTCGTTTTACATGTGCTGCAGCCTGGCGTTGCTTCTAGTGAAGCATCCTATGTTTCTGCTCACACCTTCAACACGTTCCTTTTTCCTTCTCATTCCTGTAACGCGTTCATGGTGCAAATGTCAATAATGTTATGGTCGCGTTACTCCAGCATCCAGTTAGCACTACAGGAGAGGAGTGAGAGTAACTAATCCAAATATTGGATCTATACAGAGTGTGTTGCTGAATTATGTCATTGCAAACAAATCAAAGTATGCTAACTTTGTGTTATTCAGAGGTTGCATGAAAATATCAGGCAGTTCAGTGCATGCTGTTGTGCTGTTCGGGGTGAGTGTTTCAGGTGATCATGCTGATTCAATTGATTCACCAAATTCTGCTTTTAACCTCTGAGTGCAATATTACAGTAAATCCTATTATTTTATGTTCTGTTTATGCCTTTCACTGTACCGTAGAGTGATTTAGTGTAACAAGCTCATTTAGTGTCACATTGCTCCTTTCCAGAAACACTCAAAACCTGCACAGTGTTGTGACTGGACTTTAAAAAAGAATTACATCAAACTTGGAAAAGATTATGCTAACAAAACAAACAAACAAACAAACAAAAAAATCTAAAACTTCGTAATAGGCTCAGTGTGCCACATTCTGGGATGTGTTGCTTATTTGGCATTTGCCAAAATGTTACCGCACTCTGGCTAATCTCAGAATAACTTCTGAGTTATAGGTTAACAATTAGGGAATGTTCTGCTGCTGAAGACAGTCTGGATTCAAGATAAATTGGCTCTTTTAGTTTCAACTTGTTTGTATTTAATGCATTCCACCCAACAGATTTGTCTGTGGCAGTATATTTTAATGGTCTAGCCTTGCCTCAGGCCATGGAGGTTGAGTGAAATTGGAGAGTCTGGTGAAGACTAGAGTTACATTTATTAAGAGCAAACAGTCATTATATGGATAGAAAAACAGAGTTTAACCCATTACAAATCTGCAAAACCAAGGAAAGCTAAGAGATCAGGTAGGTAATGAAGCACATGTTTTTTATTCAGGTGTTTAAAAGAAAGGTCCCACTTTTTTCATCTCTTTGTAACAAACACACACACACACACGCTGACACACTCAGTGGTCGCAGCCATGACATGTGGGGCACAGCAATGTGGTGAACAAGTTTCAGGACACTCCCCGCTGGTCTCAGTCTGTGGTGCCGACCGCCTGTCGGCCAACCTCTGGCCGCCATCTGTATCCCATTAGAGCCACGAGAGGGCTGCGGTGCTGAGAGCACGAAAAAAAAAAAAATCCACTGTGTTCCCCTGAAAGTCATCCTGCATTATTTAATTACAGAGCACACTCCATAAACTTCATGTTATTAACACAGTGGGAGCACATAAAATTATATTGGATAAAGGGACACCGAGGCTCAATCAGTCACTGACTTGTGCAAACAGAGGATTCGGGCCAGTGATGGTCAGTTATTGTTGGCGCATACTCGTGGATCTGTTTGATAATTCTTGTGTACAAAACATGTTTGCCAAACTTTGTTATTCAGGGTGCATTTCCTGCAACAATGAAGCATTCCCCATCAGTCCCTCTCTCTTTTGAAGATCTCTCCTTGTCTAGGACAGCCAAAACAAATGCCACAGCACATTTTCATTCATTAAAAAAAAGGACGAAATTCACTCAGGTTTTTCGCTGTGAGCTGGCCTGGTGTCAAAAGTCTTTTCATATGTGCACGGAAACTCTACGCCATCAGTCAGATCGCTGCAGATTTGGGGTCACAGGTTTTGAGGCCACCCTTCATGACCTCAATCAATGCTATAGGGGACATTCACAAAAACTAAAACTATCCAGATGATGACCTTTGACCTTTAGCTCTGCACTCAACAACCTCTGATTAAGGTGGACGTTGCCTCTGGCCTTGGGAGAACAAGCACCTCCATCATAGCCTAAGACTGGACCAAGGATTAGACTCGGAAAGCAAACATGCTCACACACACAAATGCTGGCAGTTATCCATCTCCCCCCTCCTTTCCGCTTTCCTCCAATGAGGCTTTTGTGCTTCACTGACTCCTGTGAATTCCTCAGCCGGGGAAGTTACTTGTCTCCGACACTTTATGTTGTTTAGATTTGCGGAAAATTAAAACAGAACCTGTCACCTGCCCGCTTATAACCGCAGAAGCAGGCCGAGCACAACAATTAGCCAGCATGAAAGTTTTATACAATGCCATCATGGTGTGTTTGTGTAACGGCATAGCAGACAGAGAGAACACGCCTGAGATATACTGGCTATACTGTGAAAGCACATTTCAACTTCAAATGAATTCGCAGCATGCAGGAAACGACACGGACTGACCTGAATAAGTATTGGACAGGCCGTGTACCCGCCCCCAAAAAAATGGAAATCAGCCGATTGATTTCAGGATAGCACTGCGCATATTTTCTGAAATGGCTTTTATCGCTGCCCTGAAAGTCATATAAGGAAATCTAATGTCTCTGTAATGTAAATATAATGCCACTAATCCGAAGGTGCAAGGAAGCTTGAAATCTCCTAAAGCAGGCATGCAGCAGCTCCTAAATATGTAATGCCGTTAAATCAAATTAGAATACCACTGTCTGACCAGAACGGAAGCCGGCGTGCACCTAACATTGGAAGATAATTCAACAAGCACACTGAGCGGAAAGCAGATTAATTTGCACCAAATTTATCCAGCAGATTGTTCCAGCAAACATTTCCATTTTTCAGTCAATTATTCTCTTACTGTTGGATTGGCAGCAGAGCAGCACAGAGGATATCACACCTCTTTTGTCAGACTAAACCCATTTTTGTCACTGGCTTTGGCAGCGGAGGCCTTGTACGTGACATTTCAACCCCCATGCCAACCCCTGCGGCAGGAAATACAGTGGCTTCTCAGCAGCGTGGGCATGCTGCCTTTGATGGAGGCTGTCTGGTTCTGAGTGGCACAGTTGGCCTGGATTGGTTTTAATACCCGGCATCAGCTTTTATGTGTGTGTTTTTGAGATTGTGTTGCAGACATAGAGGAGAGAAAAAGATTTACACAGAGAAATCACTGTGTTCAGTGTCGGAAGCGGCACATCAGTTAGATCTCTTTCAGACTGGCCGTGATCAGCTTTAGACCTTACAGCTCTGAGCGTCTTTTATCGTGGGCCCAGAGCTGAGGTCAGCAGAAAAAAAAGCACACACGTGTTGCTAAGTTTGCCAGGTTAAAATGGAATCTATTGTGCTTTTCCTTATTTTCGGTTATATTCTCATTTTAAACATCATAGAAATGCTTAGATTTGTTCTACTCTTGGATCCTTGTGATGCCTTAATATGGGCGATGCAGGAAAACAGGTCAGGCTGTTGGCTAGGGGCAGCCAATCAGAAGAAATTTGACCTAAAGGGTTTCCTTAAAGGGAGATGTGCTTGTTTAAAAAAGTTGTTGAACTAAGGGTCCGTATCAAGGTCCAAAATACAGACTATTTTGAGCAGTGAATCGTGCAAAGCTACTCTAGAAGACTAGGAAACAGGCAGCTGGAAACAAATAGAATGTGTGACTTTAACATCCTCCGTGCACATTTTACTCTTGTTTCTCAATAACTGTATAGTTTTCATTGCATGTAGTACTGTACAAAAGTCTTGAGCCACCTCTCATATCATTATATTTTGCTTCATGGACATTGTTTTAATTTTTAAAGTGGTCTTGAGCAATTGTTTTCCAGGCTTTATGGAGGTCCTTCAACATTTTTATTCGAACATTGGCCGCTTTGTTTTCAGCCCAGTTCTTGTATCTGACCATTTTTGAGCCACTTAACATTGACCTGTGAATCATTTAGGCATTAAAAAACCACCTAAATCAAGTGATGAACCAGTGTTGTGTCTTTACATAGCAAATTTTAAATTGCATCTTTAGTCACTTTGTTACTAACAGGCTGTTGCAAAAACAAATCATTTGGTGTCATTACATTTACTGAATCTAAAAAAAAAACCAAAGATAGCACAGCTTGACAGGCATAAAACAGTATTTTTGCACCATCAAGGTGATCCCAAAAGAGCTTTTAAGAAAGAAAAAAAACAGCAGAGGAAATAGGAAAAACCTTCAGCAAAGATCTGACACAGAGCCTGAAAGATGCGTCTGGTCTTTCATTTGAGCCTCATCAGAAATGGTGTCAGTGGAACGGTGGCTGTCAAGAAGCCATTCTTAAAGAAGGGAAACAGGAAGAAAAAGCTCCGATACCAAATGGTCATCAGTATGGTGGAGGTCAGGAGAAAGGTACAACAGTGAGTATCTACAGCCATCAGAGACTCTGTCATGGTTTGGGCTGCATGTCAGTCAGTGGTGTCGGGGATCTTGTTAAAATTGATGGAATTATGAACGTGGAAAAGTACTATCATATTTTATTTACCATGCAATACCATCTGGAAAGCATCTGACTGGCAACAGCTTTATTTTTCAGTATGACAATGATTCCAAACACACTGACAATGTAGTAAAAGTATACCTGGATAGAAAAACACACAATGGCACATCATCAGTTATGGATTGGCCTCCCCAGAGCCAATGTTATTGAACCAGTGTGTGATCATATTGACTGTAAATGGAACAAAAGGCAGCCAACATCCAAAAAACAGCTTTAAATATCCTTCAAGAAGCCTGGAGAACTATTCCTGAAGACTGCTTAAAGAAGTTAGAAGAACACTTGAACACAGTTTGAAGCAAAGAAGTGTACTGTCTGTAATTATTTGTCTCATTAATAACAAATGTCAGCTGCTGTCAGCTACTAAAATAATTCACAAGTGTTCCCTATGCAAGCCTCTACTGATTTGCTCATAAACATCTTGCAGCCACATGTTGCGCTAATTAAAATCAATTGACAGTAAAAGTGAAATGTCCCCCTAATTTGTTGCACATACTGTATATTTCTTCTATGCTGGTCATTTAGTTTTCAGATATTGTAAAATGTCACAGAAGAGATTTTTAGTACCATATCACCCCAATAGAGCACTTCGCCCTCAGACTGCTGGCTTACTGGTTCCTAGGATAGTTAAAAGTAGAATGGGAGGCAGAGCCTTCGGCTTTCAGGCCCCTCTTCTGTGGAACCAGCTCCCAGTTTGAATTCTCCATTTTTAGGCTTCAAACCTTCCTTTTTGATCACTCTTACAGTAAAGGAGGTTTCTTCTTGTTAAAAGGGAGTTTTTCCTTCCCACTGTCGCCAAGTGCTTGCTCATAAGGGGTTTGACTGTCGGTTTTTCTCTGTAATGTCTGTAGGGGTTTACTTTACACTATAAAGCACCTTGAGATGGCTGTTTGTTGTGATTTGGTTCTATGTAAAAAAAAAATTACATTGAATTGAATTGTATGTGTTGCACACAGATACACACACACATAAACTCACAAAATTCTTCAGGCCTGGTCATGTGCCCGTGCTCTCTGTTCAACTGGAGGCCTTTTGTGGTTAACTGGTCACCTGACCCCAAATGCCCATTCACACTCCCCACACACAAGCAAGGCCTTCACACACAAGCTCATAAAGCCGCACGCTGCACACACTTCCGGACGCACAAAGAGGCACATTCACAAATAGTGTGTCCTGACTGCATGTCTTGTGCATCTTTTCTGTGCGTGGTTTTTGTGGAGCAGATGGGCGTTAATAGTGCTGCCAAGTTGAATATCATTCAGAGAAATTTGACAGATTAAAAATTCACATCAAAGCAGCTTTAGAAACCACCAACGTGCAGCTGTGACAAATGCTGCTCTTAATTTCAGCAGATGTATCAGAAACACAAACATAGATCTGAACTGCTGACCTAATCTGGTGGACAGTGCCTGCCAATAATGCCTGTTATCATGATATGAAAATAAAAATCTTGTTTCAGTGACAGAAATCTGTAATGAAACCATGTAACCAAACTGATCAGCTGACAAACCTAACTCAAAGTTCAGAATTTTGCTCATTTGTCAGCCCTATGAATAATTTTAGTTCAGCATCACATATTTTGAATTCTGATGAATTTACAGTTGAGCACTTGGATCTTATTTTACTGCACCAGTGGGGGGAAAAAAAATCATTTTTAAGGCTGTGTTTGATTTATTTACTATTGTGCCGGCTTCTTTGCTCCACAGCTGTCAGATCTTTTGTCTGTGCCGGCTGGTCACACAGCTGGCAGTCAGCTGAGGTGTCACCACAGTGTCCTCATGTGTACTCGCACGTGAGAGAGTGAGATGCTGTAAATTAATTTTAATGCTTGTTTGATTCTGCGACATTGTTCTGTTAATGAGAAGACACACCCCACTGAAACTATACAGCAATACGGCTTATCACGCAGTGAGCGGAACATTGTACAGGAAACGTAAAATCATTCATCGGCGCATCGAGCACATGAACGCTTACACCAGAAAAGGGATGAAATCTTTATTTCATTTTTACTCATCAGCCACAATTTGATGTATGTCATGTGCTACCTAATGTGTGCTTCCCCTCTCCACACAGGATTATCTATAATGGTGCTCTGTGGTTATTTCTATGATGTTTTCTTTACATAGAGGGGTGTGGTGTGGAATGGATCGGGGGTATTTCCGGGGACTTGGTCTGGCTCCTTATTTTCAAAGCATAGTGTTAAACCACAGGAATGCTCTTTGCTGCATCTGACAGTTTCACCAGCTGCTCGTCTCTGTGAGGTAAAGTCTCATCTAAATTCTATGGCAGCACTTCTTCCCTGAACTGCTGTCTGTGTATAAGTGTATTCGTCTGTGTGAACAGAGAACAGTGGAAAATACTTCCCAGTTCTTTTTTATTTTCACACTAAAGATTTTCTGTTCACTTTACTGCTCTTATTACAGGTATACTCAGTAATTTTTTGAAGTTAGTTAATAGAAAATAAAGATTTTGTTCTCATAAACATGCACAGATTACTGTGTAATTACATCTTCCAACAAACTGATGCATTCTCATAAACATATACTTACAGGTTCCCCTACCATATTTGAATAAAGTGGCCGGGAAGGACATCTACCTCCGACTAACAGGATTTTACGTATTTGGCTAGAGAATGCCACATATGTAAGGATGTAAGGAGAAGTTGTAGGCATTTGTGTGCCATGGAGGGACATTTAAATTCATCCCTCCACCTTCAGACTCAAGATATGAAGGATCATACTTATGTTTTATCCTCACAGAAGGGGTCCCCTTCACCAAAGAAAAGAAAAGACACAAGATCCCCGGAATCTTAATAAAATGTCACCCTCTTCCTCCTCACCTCAAACCTCATCTCCTGAACTGAATTCAGAGCTCATAAACACGTTGATTTATTCCAGATAATGTCACAATTATTTACTGCCAACAGCTTAGACATGCAGCATTCTTGTCTCCAGACAGCTGACAACAAGCTGACTAAACAACAACAGCTGGTCACGAGCTAAAATTATACCAGCTAAAATTAGGCTCAAGAGTCCTAAAAATCGGATACACAATCTGACAACCAGTTTGATTCAATTCTCACATCATATCCATCCATTAAGTGTCCAAGTCCACAAAGTTAGATTCAAGACAGTTTCTCTAATGCCGGAAAACAGCAGCGCTTACTGACAGAAAAGTTCAGGATATGGTGGGGTTTTGCAGTTTTTCTGAGCATTGCACAGTCTGAACTTAGGCTAAATTTGCTGGGACATCCACTCCTGGGAAGATTGTGGATTTGTGCTAACACACACCTGAACGTTCCAGACCACCAAACTACCAAAATTTCTGCTGTCATGGAGGTGTTCAGATTTGCTGATGATCAGATAATCAAGTGCAGTTGATGAGCAGCACCTGGCTGCTGTTTACCTTCTTGATTCCTATGGAAGCAGTAACGCTGCTTCTTACAGGACTGCACGTGTCTTTAATGGTACTTTATTATTTTGTCCAAGAAATGGTCAATAAAAATAAAACCAATTAAATTATTTTTATTATTAATAAAGAAGTAACAATTCCTCACTTCAGAGATTCTGCAACAGATGTCACTTTTTTAAATTCCCCATAAAGAATTGTGGCTTTGCTTTAAAATATTGTGATTTTCTGCTGTAGTTTTGGCAACAAGTTCTTCATTCTTACAGAATAATTATACTGTGTTGGGGGTAGTGTGGTTTATTTTCCTACTAATAAAGATGCATGTACACATTGTGCGATAAATCATGTGGGGAAAATGTATTAAGATTAAAACCACTTTACACAGTTCTCACACACACACACACGTGCAACACAGGAAACACGATTTACCCCCAACTTTCCTGTTAGTGCATCATTAATACCAACATACACGCTCATAATTACATGCAAACATGGTTTTATGGGCTCCCACCTGTGTCAATAGAGTGTCAGTTTATTTAGCTTTAGCTGTGGGCTAAAGGGTTAGCTGTTTCCTTGTCTGTACGCCTCAAGGGTGCAAGTTGAATAAAGATTACATGTGTCATTATATTAAGTAGCAACAGCGCTTGTTCTGTGCGCAGTAATATAGGGTGACATACATTTTACATGAGTTCCACTGACCGGCTACCGCTCCAAGGTTGCTCACTTCATTTAAAGCACGGACAGAATTAATTAGGTAAATGTCTCAGAGGTTAATCATTTCCCCACTTCTCTTTTTTTCCAGGAAAGTGTTTTCTCTCTCACTCTCTCTGCTGTGCTTTGTCTTAACGCATTTCTATACATGCCGATTCTGTTCCTCTTTTAATTTTCTTTGTCCCTTTTTATTTAATCCCTTCTCGCTTGCTCCCTCTCTTAAATTACATCTATTTGCATTTAAAAGTCAAACCAGGTGACCTTGTTTGATTTCTTACACTATTGCATGTGCGCACACATTAAAACACATTTCTCTCTTTCTCATTCTTGCTCTCCTTTTCTCTCTCTCTCTCTCTCTCACACACACACACACACACACACTCACTCACTCACATAAGCACAGTGATTAGAGGGTGGTCTGTAAAGCCTGAGGTTAAGTTGATTAATTAAAACTGATATAGATTAATTAGCTGTAGCGACACTTTGATCTATGAAATCACCTCCATATGTGTAGTCAGCTATGTGTTTAGCACCGAGGTGGCCTGCATATGTAGGCAGGAGGTTGCATGTGGTTCATTATGAGTCTCCCAAACTGTCTTGACCCAGCATAAAGACAGATGGTGAACAATAAATCTAAACATATTTTGCATAGCACTGAACAACTCTAATGTGCATTTCAGTGGATTCAGTTGATAGTGATTTCAAGAGATATTTTTACTAGGCAAGCCAACTTTTGCAAAATAGAAGAGACTTGCTAATCCTAAGAGATCTTTTCTAAACTCCAGTTATAAAGTGCTTGCGGCATGCAAAATCTAGTAAAAGATTATACTGAAAAAAGAATGAAAAGAAAGACAAAAAAAAATTAGCAAGTAATCATTTAAATACTGAATTAATGAATTTAATAAAATGAAGAATTATTCTGGCCTGGCCAAAAATAAGTCGCCATCTGGACTAAGCAAACAGGTGAGAGCCTTCCAGTTATTAACACGTTTCAGCTGGTTCATCAGGTTATTTAACCCCAACTGATGGAGTGAGTAGCTACTCATTTCTTAAACCATGTTGGAAGACATATCCCAGAGTCATGGAAAAGATATTACTGCACTTGAAAACGGTTAAATTATTAGCCTCCATCAAGCAAAGAGGACAACTAAGTGGATTGCTGAAACTACTAGAAGTGGGTTGAGAATTGTCCAACCCGTTATTAAAACCTGGAGGGATCGAAGTTAACCGTCATCTCTGAATGATCTGTTTGTGATCGTGAAATCCAAGGGAACTCAAATAATTGGGACTAAACAACTGTGTAGCCTTAAGAAAACCACTTATCAAGGTGGCTAATTGAGAAAGAAAGGCTTCAATTTTGTAGAGGACATAAAGATCGGACTCTCGAGCAATGGAAAAAGGGGCTGTAATGAGTCCAGATCTAACCTGGTCCAGAGTGATGAACGCATCAGGTGCTTCCATCATGCTCAGTGTTTAACATATACAGTAGGCCTTGCTGTGCTTGGTCAGGTGGAGGTTCAGCAATATTATGTCCCCAAAAAAACTAAGGTCAGCTGACTACCTGAATTTACTGAATGGCTGGGTTTTTCCATCAATGGATTTTTTTTTTCTTTACACAGCGCTCCAACTCTCCCATCACCAATACAAGATCTGGGAGAAAAATTAATGCAACTCTGCATGAAAAATAAATGCTGGAACATGTTGCATAAGCTTTTTTTGAAATGATGCCAAGGCAAATGTGCATCCCCAAGGTGTCTGGCTTTTTTTCTTTGACTGGGCAGTTCTTAAGAAGATGATTTAAAAGAAGTCACTGACTCTTCTGAGCAAAAAGGTTCAGATCACTTTATTTTTAGGGGGGAAATATCAGAAAATGTAGACATGGTAAAAGTTACATTTCCCAAACATCTTTTTCTAGGTAGCCTGATGGTAACAAGTGAGAAGGTGCTTGTCCCAAAGTATCACAGCAGTTACAGCAGCTGATACCTATATATGTCAGGTAATATTGGCCCTACATAAAAAGACAGAACGTTCAAGAAGATGGTTACCCTCCTCGGAAAACTAAACTTATTAAAAACCTTTTAAAAAGCAGTTGTTAAAAAAAATGATTTCAACAAGCACCAATAAAAAGAAAAGTGACCCGGCTCATCCACCCCTCTCAATTTCTTTCCATCCAGCTCACCCTTCATCTCCTCAGCAGAGAGAGGGTCTACCACTGGCTTGGATCATTAAAAATCAATATGGCTGCTTCTTTAGAGTTTGAACTGCGTGAGAGAGGGGGACAATTCCCCGGTGCTAAGCCCTCCAAGTCACATGTGGTTTGTCAAGCTTTGTCAGAGGACAAAAAGGGAGAGAGAGGCAGCGACAGAGGAAGGGAGTGAAGGAGTGTGTGCCTCCCTCCCTACCGTGTGTGTGTGTGTGTGTGTGTACAGCATAAGGAGTGCTGAGGATGAGTGGGGAGGCATAGCTGCTGGGGTCTCCATGGCAATGATGCTAGTTAGCTAGGTAGCACTCAGGGGCCCTGGAGAAAAGTGACAATACAAGGGACTTAGCAGCAGCCGCAGCCCAGCAGCCGCACTGCATTAATGAGATTTTTCACACTTATTATATACACACACTCCCAGCTAGTGCCAGAGCCAGAGCGGCCCAGTGATGAGTGCTCATTGTGCACCCGGGCAGGCCCTGTTTCTCTGAGCGTGTGTGTTTGACAACAAAATTAGGAGCAGCTTGCGATTGTTTACAATTAGATGCACAAAGAAATGTATACAAACACACATAATCAGTGGGTTTTTTTTTTTCTCAATCAGTTTTCAAATTCTGCTACCCCTGCACAAACTACAAAAAAGTAAACAAACAAAAGAAGACTAAATTATACAGCTGGAGTCCAGGCTGTTATTACGAAAACCATGTTGCCCCTTTAACACGCAGCATTGCTTTATCTCCAGCATAAAGCTGCACAAGAGAACAGTGGTCTTTCTCTTCATTTCTAAGTGCTAGGAAGGGAAATGTGTAGTAACAATGCTTCAGCAGCTGCAACAACCTCTCTTTTGTTTGAATGCTCTTTTCTACATAATGGTGCAGAATACTGTTCAATTATATTTTTAAACCCTATAATCTAATCTCCAAAATATATTTGGCCCAGAAAAACCATCCAGGTTAGGAGTTCACTGTGAATTCAAAAGAAACAGCGTGAGGACCGTGCAGGTGCTGCAGTGCATAAATAAAATGTGAGACATTTATTTTGTCCAAAAACATAAAAGTACACAAAGAAACAGAAACCTAAAGTCAAGCAAACAGAGAAGTAACTAGACACAGGTGAAACACACAGGTGAAGACTATCAATGACAATGAGATGTGAAATGCAAGACACAGAAGACGTATAACTACCAAACTAAAACAGGAAGTGAGCAACCATAACTGAAACAGGGAAACGTGAATGAACCTGACAGAGGGGACCATAAATACATAATGGAAGTGAAGAAAAACAAGGCCTAAAGACGAAAAACTAAATAAATCAAGAACAAAACAAAACAAAAAAAAAACTTCAGGATCGTGAGAGAAAAGCATCAATTAGTTACCCAGCAAGGGAAATTTAAAACAATGATAAATCTTTTATTTTCCTTTTTTTTTTTCTTCTGTTTTTTTTTTTGTTCAAGTC
>VUQJ01004775.1:2603-16930 GCA_015108635.1 Andinoacara biseriatus
CTCTCTGTGGGGGGGGGGGGGGGGGGGGGGGGGGGGGGTACTGTGCTGGCCTGAGTGTGATGGAGAAGGGAGCAGGTGGTGATTCAAAAGGAAGCAGGGAGCAGGTGTTAGGGAGGATAAAATGTAGGAAGGGAGGAGAAATTGAGACCCTCTCTGCTCTGCATCAGCAGAAGCGCCTCCCTTTTGTGCTGCTGAGCCAGCCAGCTGAACCCTACCAAACTCTGAGGTAATGACGCCATCTGTTGGTAGATTTACACCTTTACAGGCTACCCAACCAACCAAACCAGCCAGCAGATTTTCTGGTGTTCTCACTCGAATTTCTAACATCTTGACCCAAAATAGGAGTGATAACTGTTCTTCTGTATTTGCAGTTTTCTCTGCTGTCACATTGCTGCTGCTCCCTCACAGCCAGGGGAACATCTGGCTGTTTGAAGACTCCGTGCTCATCACCGGGAAGGTACCTGGTAAGTTCACACACTTTGTGTTTTGAGCTCAGATTCTGTTCACCATCACTGCCCTTTCAGACTTTAAGTGTTTGATTTGCACTGCTGTTAATAGGTTATTGGGTGTTTTTGACAGTGGATAGTAAACACGCTGTAGAGACACTGAGACTGAAGCAGAGGTGTCAAACATACGGCTCAGGGGCCGGAACCGGTCGGCTGTGGGGTCCGACTCAGCCCCAACTGCATTGCTGTTCCTGGTTTGGTGCCTCAGTCTTACTGCACAGGAGTGAAAATAAAAAAGCTGAAGTGATTTCTAGATCTGGACAAACTGTTTCATAAAAGTGTAAAATATTATTTTACATTTTATTGCCATTCCACAGAGCACCAAGCAGGGGGGTTTCCCCTCATAGTCAGCAGGTTTTCTAGGCAGGGGGCCCTGTCCTGTTCATTTGCATCAGAAAAAAGGAAAATATGTAAACTAAATCAATCAATTCAATAAGCTGCATTTTTCTGACATAGTTTTGAGATATATTTGCAGACAGTGACATTAAGATAACAAACATATCAAATATTGAATTCATAATTTTAATATTGCTTTGGATGGTTGAACTCAGGCATTTAAACTCATCCACCATCACTACCTCTGCAGCACGTGTCATCACCGTGACACCTGCCTCTCTCTCATTCACACACAAAAGAGACTCATTTAATCACTTTATATGCTGCTGGCCTAATCTATAAGAATATTGCATAATTTATTAGTAGATTTAGTGGATTAGTAGTTATATCTGCTGAATAATTAGTAAGTTAATCTTTAAAATAAATGTAGTGGCATTCCTTTAGGCTCACCCCTGCAGCCTTCAGCAAAGACAGTGTCAGATTTTAAAGATTATTTGTGTCAGATGATTATTTCTTTCAGCCATAAACAGCTTTAAAAAGAGGAGCAGTGGTGGAGCTGGTCTGTATGGCGGCTTGCAGATGTGCAGTAACTGTGGGAAGGCTAAATCACCTTAAATACCACGTGTCCAAATTCCTGCTGATCGTATGCCGTTTTGCTTTGACAGACCGCTCATCCCAGCCCACGGTGAAGTTCCCCAAGAACATCCTCTCGATCTCCGATAAGAGCAACATCTCTTCAGTGATGGCGTACCTCACTGTACCACATCCCCACCTAGCGAAGGATTGCGCCAACTGCACTCCGGGCATCATCAGCAACAAATTGGGTAAACGATAACGTTTCCTCATCAGATATTTGAAGAATCAGGTTGATATTTAGTCTGGTTAAAATCTAAAAGTTTAATACCAATTAAAGAGGTCCATCATGCCAAACATTGGTACAAACTAACATATAGAAATTTGAAATTAGTTTTTTTTATTGAAAGTGGCATTCAGAGTCCCAAAAGCTATTGTGAGGGTCCACAAGCCAAGATCCTGCTGTTCCCGTGGGTGGTGGGCTCACAGGGCTCGATTTACGAGTTACCGGAGATTTACCAGTGAAACGTGGGTAATGACCAAAACAGTAAGGTTGGAAGTACGATAGGAGCCAGTTGAGGTGGTTTTGGTGTCTAGTCGGGAATCTTACTGTGGGTGCCTCCCATTGGAGAGTTTCCAGGAAAAGCCAACTGGGAGAAACTCCTGGGATAGATCCTTAACCCAACGGAGAGATTATATATCTCGTCTGGCCTGGGAATGTATCGGGATCCCCCAGGAGGAATTGGCAAGTGTGACTGGGGAGAAGGACATCTGTAATACCCTGTGTAGCCTGCTGCCACCGTTAACCAACTTCGAATAGGCAGAAGATGGATGGATGGAGTTTTTTATTGAAGTACCCCAACAATGTACTTTACTATTTAAATTCTTGACATCAACCCCTTTGCAGCGTTCAAAAGTATTGATCTGAAGGCGGTGGCAGCTGTCAGCGTCCTGCTGCTCTCTGGTGGTGAGGAGCTCCAGGTTCGAGGACCCATACAGATGAGTTTGCCGCTGGGCCACAACACACACCTCAGGGCCTCTGATACTGTGCCAGCCTGGGCCTTCAACCAGAAGACAGGTATCTGTGTAAATTACAGTGGAGCGGCTTAATTATTTTACAAAACAAGATAGAATATTAAATATTAAAAAAGAACGTTAATTTCTCTGCTGTCTGAAGGTGCCTGGGAGAATCATGGGTTGGGAATAGTTAAAACTGTTGGCAATGAGCTGGTTTGGACTTACACCGCTTCCCATCTGGGCTACTGGATCGCTGCACCTCTGCCTTCATCAAGAGGTAGAGACCTCATCTGCCTTCATTAACACATGTAAATGTTGCTTGTGCATAGGTCTGCTTCACATCTACTTGTACATTTATTCTTTTAGATTATCTGGGACATGGAAGCTCTTTGGATTTCCTATCTTACCATACCTACATGCTGGTAGGAATACTGGGAGGAACTCTGGCCATAGTGATCGGATTTCTGTCCTTGCTGCTGTGTCACTGCGGGTAAGAAACCTTCTTAGAAACATGTTCAGCTCACAATATAAAAAACACTGATAAACAAGTTTTTGATGTGTAAATTAAGAAGGTAGGTGTGTTCAGTTTTATTCCCCAGATTTGCCTGTGACGTAGTCATTTTTTTAGACACTGATGAGGATCCAGTGTGCATCCTACACACACAAGGGCATAGAGCGATCAAAAAATAGAAGCGTGTGGAAATCCATCCAGATATGAACAAGAAGAATATGTTGAAGGGAAGATGTGTCAGAAATAAATCAGTCAAGGTGTTTGATTCTTGGAACTTTTTGATCACACCTGCTGTGTTTAAACCTCTATAGCCATTTGAAAAAGAAAGTTTTCACAGGAATCTCTGACGTCTTCCTGCTTCCACAGGATTTAAGAGGGTAACAGCCAGATGCTGCTAAGTTCCTGATTATTTTAAGTTATTGCTGCTAAAGGTGGTTCTACAATCTACTGAATCACAGGGTGGGTGGATTGATTAAAAGGGCTTTTTCCGATTGAATACCAATTTTTAGTAATCATGGAGTCAAATAACTGTTTGGAGAACATATAAAGGTGCGGTATAAAATAATAAAATTTTTTTTTCCTATTTGTGGTGAGGACTTGTGCTTCTTGTTCTCCAGTTGTCTTTCTCATTAGCCTGACAGCAAGCTGGCAAACCTATCCTTTCCTGCATATCACTGCAAAAGTGATATGCAGGAAAGTTTCTTTAGTGATACTGGGAAAAAGAAAAGAATCAACGTGTCGCAATGACCCAATCAAAGTGCATGCTTTTTATCAATGAAGTAGATCACAAGACGGTGATAATGAGACAATCCCTGCTTTAAAGGTTCTGTGAATGGGTCTGAAAAACCCTGTAGAACTGTAGCTCCTCCAGCTTAATTTTTCCTTCTCCCATGTACAGGGGTTCTCATCGAGAGCCCAGGAGGAGGAGAGCGCGGTTTTCCAAACTCACGGTGGTGAAAAAAGACCAAACCACCTCCACCCACATGGAAGAGGGCTTGTTGTTCCGATCTGGCGACAACAGCCTTGCCACCTGCAGCGTCCAGTGTGAACCGTCATCCACACCGAGGCACAAAGCCAACTACAACATCTACGTGGAGGATCCAGGGAGTCGCCCCGCCGCTCCTCTTTATGAGAACATCGCTCCAGATCGGATAAAGGGACCACAGCCGCCGCCTCACTACATCAACAGCGAAGAGGTGTCTCGGATAAGGGAGAAATCGGAGCAGAACCGGGCCAACATCAACTGTGACACCTTCTTTCAAGATAAGCTGGTTCATATCTATAACCAGCCAGTGGCTATTATTCCTGCTCCAGAGCTCTTCAGTGCTCAGGAGCAGCACCTGCCAGGCTGCAAGTCTGCCACCTTCCCTCGCAATGGAATCGAGTATGATGCTCACTCAGAGCCTGCCATTAAAGACAGCTACACCCAGACACTACCCAAAGTCCCTCACCACCACTCCCAAGGTGGAAGCAGCCCACAGCAGAGCAGCCAAGATGATCCCCAGCCTCTGGAGACTCCCCCTCAGGGGCAAGGCCCTAACAGCAGTGTGTGGGGACGCTACAGTAACCTTCTTGAATCCTCCGTCTCTGTACCTGGGACTCTCAATGAGGCAGCTGGTATGGAGGGCTTCAGTAGTGGGCACGGTGTACCCAGCGAGTTGCAGGGGATTTCAGAGCGTACCTTGCTGGAGCTGACCCGTGGCAAGTCATCGTCCTCTCACCCCAGAGCTTGGTTTGTCTCCTTAGATGGGAAACCAGCCGCACAGGTTCGCCACTCCATCATTGAGCTCCAGAGCCACCACCGGCCGCCGAGCAGCAACGACACCAGCTTGGACTCAGGGGTGGACATGAACGAGCCTCAGCAGAACATCCGCGAGACAGAGCGTGACCGGCCTACAATCAGGGCCTCTTCCCTGCCGCATCACAACCGGGGGGGGCGGTATGGTGAAGAGCAGGACCTGAGCAGCAGCGAGAGCGGCACCACTGCTACCTGTACACCAGAGGACCCGTCCCTGAGGAACATTTTAGATGGAAGCAGTGGGGCTATTCCCAATATTCCCGAAGAGCGTGATGGGATGGATACCTCCAGCGCTCAGGAGGACAGTGAATCGAGAGGTACGCCACCTCCACGGCGCCTGAGGAAGGTGAGGGAGAAGGGGAAGACAGAAAAGAGGAGTGCCAAGCACATCCGGGAGGGCAGACCTCTGACCAAGAGAAGCTAAGCCTCCCCCACCAGTGCTGCAGTTAAATATCCTATTAAAATCCAAATTAAGTGATTCAGATTCAGCGTTTGTGTTCACACAGGCATTGTTGTTGTTGAGTTCTGTGATTGTACAACTTTGCCAAAGAATGCATAAGCTAGCTCAAGAAACAAAACAGTATCTTTGTCACGTTATGTAGCTGCTGTTAGACGAGTTTGTGCACCGTTTTCTCTCATTCTCCCAAATCTGACGATCACCAGCGAGATCCTTCACAGCAGATGTCCGTGTGAACACGATGTCCCACAGTCCCCGGTTCTGGCATTATAGAGGGTGCCTTCTTACTGCCTGTAATCGTTAAAGAGGGTTACGCAAAGGCACAGTGTTTGCTGATATTTAGTAAAAATCTGGTGAGTTTGCAGGACGGACACTTATACAGGTCAATGTGTAGTGCACTTAACCTCACCATAAATGCCTGCTGTAAATTAAATAAGAAGAAGCTTTCCCAGACCACAGTGCTCACCATTTTGCTTTGTATCGTTCTGCCTCATTCCATCTTAAATGGCACTCTGGGATTCGTTAAGAACTAATCTGAGTGCAAGTAAAAGAAATGAGCTTCAGCTCTCCACTTGTGACTGACTCCAAAACCTTTGGAGTAAAATTTTGATGTACATTGTAAAGCAAAGCTGCCATTTTGAAGATCACATCTGATGTTTTTCTGAGGTTTTTTAGCCTACATCTGTTTTCGAATGCATGAAAATGAATGTTTTCTCGTGCGTATGAATATCTTTTGCATTTTACCGTAGACCCAACGCTACATCATTGTAGCTGTTAGAGACTGAATGTTTTCCCCCATTTATTTCCATTTCCAGTTAACCACATTTATTGAGACCAGAAAATGTGTCAAATGTTTGTTTCATGGGATTCTTCAGTCCAAAAAGAATCAGACTGACTGTTGGAAACAATCACTGGTACAGGTGTTTGTTTGCTTTGAGGGGTGCTGCTAAATTTCCTGTAAACGCACAGGCTCTGTGACAACAGCTTGCAGTCTTAAAGTGGACCTATTATGCTACCCATTAGGCCAAGTTTTTAATCAGGAGTTCAGTATATGTTCAGACCTGTAAAGGAAAAACTCTAAACACTCAGTTTCAGACAGTTTTTTCTACTCTTGGATCTGTATGATGTCAAAGAGAGGGGATGTTTTTGCCCCACCCACCTGTAATTCAAACCCTCTATTTGTGAGGGGAAGCCAATCAGAAGAAAGAAAGCCTAAAGACACTGAGGGGCTGCACCAAGGCCAAGTATAAGATAAATAAGGCTTATTTTGAACCCTGAATCGTGCAAAGCTACTTTAGTAGAGTCAAAGAATAAAAACACGAAGTTAGTACTCAGCATTGTAGGTCCTCTTTAACTGAAAGAATTTGTTGCTTGCTAGTAAATTACGATTATTTTATTTTTTTAATACCCAAACGTACTTTAAGGTACAGCATTACCCCTTGCTAACTATTTTATTGACAACATTGTACTGTTGGTGCCTTGGAGATCTGCTTTTAGCTGTACCTTTATGCCCAAATCTCTTGATATTGATCATAACACAAATAATAATAAAATTAAAGAAATATATACACACAGTAGCTATCAGCACAAGTTTATATTTTCTAGAGGGAAAAAATATGCTTTTAAAGGAATGTTTCAATTCACAATAATGGTTTTCACCATTTGGTCCAGAGAGCCCTTTTTTTCTTTTTCTTGTTCCGCTACACTGGAAGAGTCGCTCACTCAGTGTTGCCATTGTAGTGGTCCATCAGCTGATTGGTCCTTTGGTAAAACATCTCAACAACTGTTGGTGGTTTTTGGTAATTTGTACAGAAAGTGTTTCCAGATACTATAATACAATGATTTCAATCACAACCACTTTTTTTCCCGTCTAGTTTCACCATGAGGCTAACATTTGGTTGGATGGATTGCCATGTACATGAATGATCCTCTCAGGATAATTTGTAAGAACTTCACTGATACCTTAACTTTCCAGAACACATCATATTTAAAAGTTGGACGAGGTTATCATGGCATCACCCATCGGCTTGTTAATTCCTTCAGTAGAGCGTGAGTGTTTTCACCTTCGCCACCTTGGTGTTTGAAACTGGCTGTGATGAGCGAGGGGTGGATTTGACTGAGAAAGTCTGATTTTTCCACAGAGATCTATACAAGCTGAAGTCTTTCTGCAACCAGAGGAGTCGTCTCCTGCTGGTCATGCAGCTCCTGTATCGGCTTTACTTTTCAGACCCTGAAGCTCCATCAATCTTTTAAACACTCCGTGTTCAGATTTTCGACTATTCAGTTCCTGCAAAACTGATCACATTCCCACCAGTGTCTGCTGTACTTTGTGGCAAGTGCTAACTAACAATTAGCTCGTAAGATGCTGAAATATGGTGGTTATGGCATCAGTCACACAGACTGAGAGATCTGTTGGCAAACACCTGGCTCCCATGGGTTGTTAGGAAAGAATTGCTTTCCCCAACTAATTGAGTTGTTGTTGATCAAAAAGAAGCTACTTTTGGCTGCTCCCTTATTCACAAAGGGTTGCCACGGTGGCTAGCTCCACATATTTTACTTTGACAGATTTTTATGCTGGATGACCTTCCTGATGCATCCCTCAAGGATTTGTATTTCCTCCCAGTGCTGGACTGGGAATCTTGCTTGTTAGGTGGCTACGCTATGGAGCCACTAAGTCATTGCTAACAGTCACTTAGTAATACATAGCTAAGACCAATGAGTGACCCCCTATGTAACCGCAGGTCACTTGGGAGAAATGTGGATTCCCTGAGCAATTGGCAGGTGGTTGTTGAAGGTTGCTTGCTGCTGGGTGAAACTGGTTGCAAAGAGGTATATGGTGCTGCACCAAAAACCTCCTTGCAATTGCTTTAGTTGCTAGAAGATTGATGCAGTTGCCGGTTGTTTGCACAGAAGATGCCAATTGGCCTGCAAACATTCGCCAGCTACTCGCTAAGTGGTAGTGAAACTGTGAAAACAGGAAACACAACATTCACCTTCACAGTAAACGTTGCACCCTTTGAAACGTGTTGGTTTCAGCAATAAGTTTTACTTTGAAGGCAAACGTTCTCCATTTCCAGTTTACGTTGCACTTTTTCAAGTTTCACTGCCACTCGGTTAGTTGACAAGTGTTTGCAGACAAGTTTGAGTCTTCCATGCAAACTACGGAAATCTAAGCAATTTCACGTAGTGACAGCCAGCAACCATTAACCAACCAGTTGGGAAATATATATTTTTCCTTGGTAACTTCTGGTTACAAGGGGGGTTGCTGACTGTAGCAAATGCATACCTGCTTAGCATGTTAGCTTAATCATTGTGCGCTTATTAGCATACTGGCATGACCATTCTGCTCAGACGCTGGCTGGTAGCATAAATCGGAGTGTTTAAAGTCTTAATAAATATTTTTACTAAGAATTATTTTAGTGAAGCATTAAACAAAAAGGGCACATATATGTCCAGCTTTCATACCTGTCCTCTACTTGGCAGGGCTTAGGTTTTGTCAAGGGCACAGCACACTTTATCCATGTTTCCCAGAAACGTTCAGTGGGTCAAATATGACAAAAAACCTCTACAATAAAACACTTAACACTGATGAACCATGATACAGTTGAAAAACAATGGTTCAACTTGCAATATTTTGAGTAAATTCAATTTTAAAACAGAACATTGCAGCAAAGACTTTGCCATAATTAGTCTTCCATCATGGTACTACTGCTTGGAGTTCATTCTGTACATTCATACGTGGTGTTTTGTATGTATATAGTAAAGCAACAGTTTATGTATGATGTGACAGTGATTTGATTAATTTGTGTTTTTTTTTTTAACCATCCAGATGGTGGTACAGTTTTTGAGAAGCTGTCATACGAGACGTGTTATTGATTTGAATTCTTCTGAATCTTTTTTTTTTTCTTCCCCCACAGGATTGTATAAGGAGCCTGAACTTTGTAATTTTAAATGTAGCAACAAACTGAGCACTTATCATTCAGTATGCTTACAGCTGAAAATACTTTCTCCTGTGTGTCATCAGCTTTAATAAACACGGTACATCCCAGCTTCAGCGGCGACTCGAGGGGTAGTTTGTGAACACTTTGTGCTGGTATTTCTTGACGAGCAGGACAACCCGACCACTTCCTGTTTTGGGACGTGATTTTGCTGAATGTGTTTGTATTGATTTCGATGTGTTCTATAGTGTGCCCCTCATGTGTCTCACCATCAAACCGTCTGATTCTTCCCAAATGGACACCTCTTGTGTTTACCCCTGTAACAATGGTAGTAGTGTTAGTCTTGCCTTTTTGTGCACTAAATTAATAAACTTAGTTGATACCACTTAGTGTTTACGGCTTTTCACTCAAGCGTTGATTGCTGTGTTATAAAATACAAAAAAAAAATTACAACTTTGCAATCAAAAATCAATCAATGCATTTCTGATTCACATTGTTTTGAATTATTTTGATTTATTACATTCAATAAACTGGAACAGAACAGAACCTGACTATAGCTTTAAGTTTGTGTTTTCCTCGGATCGCTTATTAATTATTAATTTTATCAGCTGAGTCTGTTGTTTGTACCATTAATGATTCCCCTCTTCTCTGGTTGCAGTCTGGGCCGTCTGGTAGAAGTTCTATGTTGTGCTTCTTGTCTGCACTGTCCAACAGAGAGGTTCACCTGAAGCTTCTCTGTCTCATTCGTCACTCCGGTGAAGTGGGGCTGGGTTTTGTTGCTTGTCTAGCGTTTAAAGATAGTGAATGACCTGTTAGCACCGCTAACTGGAGATGAACAGGTTCGGTGGTTTGGCACGGAGGAGGTCAACTTTGCCGAGGTCTTCCTGTTGCTGGTTCTAAAAGTTAGGGGGTTGTAAATGACATATCCATCCAAGGGGCAGGAGTTCGACTTCCGGAGGATCGGGTCCACATGGAACTGAAGTGTGTGTGTGTGCGTATGTGAAGTGGAGAAGGAGAGACGGAGGAGAGGACTCATATGTAGTTTGTAGTTTTCAGTCTTCACAGCCTGCTATCTGATACTTTAGATATTCTGAACTGTTAAGTACACATTAAGTAGTTTAATCTGATTTAATATTGGGCCTGGTATGCTAAAACACTGCCTGAATTTGACACTTTATGATATGACTTTAAAATGCTTCCCATGCAAGGACACAGTGAAAGGTTTTACCTTGTGATTACAGGGTAGAGTCCGCACGAGCTGGCCCAGCGTAAAATTCTGCAGGCAAATCCGACACTGCAGCCCCTCGTCCAAAAGCCGAGACCACGATCCCACAATCACTGTAGGCAGATGCTCCAACACACTGTTTGGTAAAGGCTCTGCAGCCACTAGAACAATGCTGAGGAGGAGATGAGGGACACTTAGCAGAGATCTTCATCATACTGAGCTTTAGGAGGGCTGTGGCTGATCGCTGGATTAGATTAAAATTTAGAAAAGAGCACATCCAGGTTTTTATTCTGTGCCTGTTGGTAGTCACAAAGGAGGAGAAGTATTTGAAGGCCATGTTTTACAGCAATAACAATACATGCTTAAGTTGGTGTAAAATATATAATTAATTTATTTCATTCAAGTTTTTAATAATTCATCCACAGACCAGCATGAAGTGTATCCGCTACATAGTTAGAAGCAGTATGTATTATGGAAACCTCTGCAATATGAAATCAAATATATTGTTTTTTACACCATCCTATAATTCATTAGGTGTTTACAATAAATTACTGTAATGGGCACAATATCAGAACAAAGGAAAGTAACAGATGAATCATATTCATGATGCCAAGAAAAATAAGTGTCCCACCTGAATCAGCCTTGGGATGTTTTAATAAAGTTGTGCATTCCTTTACATTCACACTTTGAACATGGACACTGAACCTGATATTGAAATGTAGGTTTTAAAAAAGACCTTACAGTCTCTTTCAACTTCGAGGTTTTACAAACAGGTCTTTGGTGAATAAACTCATCTGTGTTTGGTTGATTATTTCTTTGTTGTAACAATGCTTCTTGGCAGTAAATCTTTCACAGTTAGAAAGCCGGTTTATTCCCTCTTAGATGGAGCCACATTTCTTAGGAAAATTGCATTTGTGGGTTGAGCAGCAGAGTTGAGTATGTGGGTTGCACCCATGAAAAACTCGTGTGGAAGAACCATGAAAAGCCACAACAGCCTGGCACCTCCTCCTAATGCTGGTCTCACACTGCTGGTCACAAGTCAGCCAGTGTGTTTGTGTTGGTCACTCTGGCACCAACAGCATGCCCAAGCTGATCCCACATGTTCAGTGGGGTTGAGGTCAGGACTGCCGGCAGGCCATCACTCCCTCTCCACTCCCAAATTCTGGAGGTTGTCTCTGATAAATCTCACTCTGTGGGGGGCAAACACTGTCATTTTGGAGGACAGAGTTTGGTCCCAGATTGTGAAACTATGGGATTTTCACTGGTTGCAAGAATCTCATCTTGATGTCTCTGCATTGCAATTCCCTCCAATGATGACAAGCCTGATTGTCACCATTGGAGGTGGAGGGGTGAGATTTGGCCTTGTTTTACAGCCACAGGACCTGGGCACCTTGCAGTCACTGAGTTGACCATGAACTCCTCTGTATACCAAAGTGTTCTAGAGTCAAATGTGAGACCATCTGTCTGACAGCTAAAGCCTGGGTGAAAATGGGTCATGCAACAGGACAATGATCCCAACCACAGCAGCAGGGCTCTTCACCATCTTCTCCTTGCATGAGAGCTTCTGATGGTCTGCGCACATATTCATGCAAGAGATGTGGACACTGTTTCCACAGCTGAACCTGATAATATAAGTGCCATGAAAAAAATATCATATGCATCCATCTTACGTCATCTGTACATGAAGCTGCAATAATCGTGTGAGCACATCTGCTGGCACACCTGCAGTAAGCCACAGGTTGTTTTTTTTTTTTCTCCAGCAGCTCCTCCTGGCAGATCAGACACACGTCCAGGGTTTGGATTGCTTTCCACCACATACTTCCAGACTCCCGGCCCGTGACCGGTTGGCTCGTAGTGCCGGAAGCAGAAGGGGGATCTGTAGCAGTCTGGAGGGCTTTGGTTTGGTGTGAACCATGGAGCACCTCCAGGATCTGTCTCTCCACAAGTCCGAGCTGAAATGTATCTAGAGAGGAGTTATTTTTAGCAGCAGGACATGCACAAAGGGTTAGTGATTTCATTGAACTGTTTTTTTTTTCCCGGGTGGAATGACTTAACAGTCTCTTTAAAATCACCTTTCTGCGATTCATTTCATCATTATCCTAAAATTTTGGATTCTGAAAAAGAAACTCCTACAAATCCATACGAAATAACGCCAGCTGCAAAACTCACCGTCTCTTCATTAGATCCCGACAGCAGCTTTTTAACCCCAACAGAAGGTTCTCCTGCGGCGCACTGTCAGTAAATATGGGCCATGGGCACCAAAAACCACTTTGGTGCGCCTTATTTCACTTCCTGTCTCAGGTCTCAGTTGAACACTAAACACTGAAATGTCTTAAAATATAATCTCTGAATCTTACAGTAAATAATATTTTTAAAAAAAAGAACGCCGACATGCGCTTTTACGCACGTGACACAGTTACAATCTGTGCAGGCCAGTCAAGTTCTTCCACACCAACCTCACTCATCCATCACTTTATGGAGCCGCTTTGTGCGCTGGTGTGCGGTCATGGTGGAACAGGAAGGGGCCATTCCCAAACTGTTCCCACAGAGTTAGGAGCATCAAATTGTCCAAAATGTCTTTGTTTGCTGAAGCATTAAGAGTTCCTTTACTGGAACTAAGGGGCCGAGCGCAACTCCTGAAAAACGACCCCACACCGTAATCCCCCCTCCACCAAACTTTACATTTGACACAATGCAGTCAGACAAGTACCGTTCTCCCGGCAACCACCAAACCCAGACTCATCCATCACATTGCCAGATGGAGAAGTGGGATTCGTCACTATAAAGCACACGTCTCCACTGCTCTAGAGTCCAGTGGTGGCGTTTTTTTTTTACACCACTGCATCCAATATATTATAAATAAGGTATTATAAGTAATCAAATCTTTAATTTTATACAAAATACCAAGTGTCTGGGGTTTTTAACTTTATGTAATTCATATGGTGCTTCCATGTTTGCCTGTTGTCAATTATCACCTCTAATAACCTTTCTTAAAGGACCTCTTTATTTCCAAATACCATAAATTTAGTTTTGATATATTGAGACAATTTAGCATCAAATAAAGTTGTGAGCAGCTTTAGTTCCTCCTCTATTAATGCCAAAGGTTCATTCAAACTTTAACCAGAAGAAACTGTCGTGTCATCTACAAACTAAATCCAAATAAATTAGAAATATTACAAATATCATTATGAAGATAATAAAAATTGGACCATAGCTCTGGCTACTTCTGGATCTATATGATGCCAGTAAGAGTGGATATTCCCAATATGGTCATCTCAGGCACAGAAGCCCCACCCACCTGCTTCTGCTTGTGAGGTGGAGCCAATGTGAAGAAAGCAGCTTGTTTCAGGAGTGAAAATGTTTACTGGAATATTTCAGTGAGCTCTAAAGTTTTATTGATCATCATTAACATGACGTCTCTCAGGATTAAATAGTCCTGCCAGGATTAAGCTCAACATTTTGTATCTATCACACTTTCATGTTTCAGATCATAAAAAAAAATTTTAATATTAGATGAAGATTACCAGAGTAAATACAAAATAGTGTGTCTACATGGTGATTTCATTCATTTAGGGAGAAGCCTGCTTCACCTTGTCATACAGGTTCTATTTAAGTGATTTCTTGATTCAGCAGGTCTGACAATAATCAGGCAAAAACTGGGGTTAATCAACGTAACTTTATGATTTAACAACCGGAGCTTTTTCACACAGGGCCAGGTAGGTTTGGAAAGATTTTTCTCTTAATAAATGAAATAAATTAAAAACTGCATTCTAATAATAATATGTTTAATGATGTGAAACATGTAAGTGATGAATATTAAAAAAAACCCAAAAAACTATATTATTGTACTTTCTTTCCAGCCTCTTGCCCTATGGTAGCTGGGACAGACCATGAAAAGGATAAGCAGAAGAAATGGATGGATGGATACTTTTTTCCAGCACTGAACATCTTCCATCTTCACTGTGT
>VUQJ01004779.1:4581-15292 GCA_015108635.1 Andinoacara biseriatus
GCCTGCACTCTCCTTTTTTTTTTTTTTATAACTTTCAGTGGCAGTAGGCCACTACTGAGCCTCTGAAGTAAACAAAGCAAATTAAAGTATAAAACATTCCAAAGCTATCAAATGGATAACAAATGGACTATCTATTTGCCAGTTTCAGATTAATAAACCTAAGAATAATCTCACAATGCATCAAAAATGCTTTATACTTGGGACAAAAGGATGATGAGAACAACATAGACTGGAGCACTTGTCTTTAATAAGACTTAAGATATTCCCACTGGTCTTACAAAGCACATCAAACTATATCTATAGCATATACACACGCCAGAATTTCAAATGAGAAAAAAAAAGTCATGCTTGCACATGTGGGGGGGAGAGAAAAAAAAACTGCTTCAACTGTTAAACAGTGGAGTAAACCTCCGCTTACAGACATTTGACCTTAGATGACTTACTGTTTCTTAATTGTAAAGGTTGCACATTTATTATTACATCCAGTTATGCATACAATCAATCATGGCTGAGGTTTAGGTGTGAACCGACAGCATCTTTACACAAAGCAAGAGGCCATCCTTTGTGACGATACATTTCAAATCTTCTGATTTCTCAGTTTAACTTTACAAAAACTGGTACAGATAGCTTTGTACAAACCAGGATGTACAATACCTGGGTTTTATTTATATCTACTCGTGATAGAGTAGCATTATATGACTCCCTTTCATACACCTTTAATCCACTGATCTGTCCTTCTGTTCTCTGAAAGGTAATTTACATTATACACAAAATTGTACGCAGTCTTTTTTTTTTTCTCCTTTTAGTTAAATAACTAAAGACCAAAGAAAACTTCTTTTTCAGTATACTGTAATAATTACTCAGTTGTACTATAATGTACAAAGGATGATACTGTTGAGTAACAAGGTGCATGGAATCTGTGCTGCAAAGAGCTTGACAGACGACAACACTGACACAACTGTGCCGTCAGTTGTTTTGTCGTAATCTTCTGTGACCCACTTTATCTTCGGAGGGAGGTACGCTTGCTTTTTCGGAGCTCAGTTGAAGGTTGCCGCTGTGGGTCACAGGGCTTGCCATGCGAGCTTTGGCAGGGCTAGGAAAGGTCAGTAGCCTTAGGCAACAAGCGCTTCAGCGCTGGAATATGTCACAGGACCTCTGTGAAAGTGGCAGAGAGCAAAGGGGTAAAGGTCATGTGGAGCAGCAGCAATACAAGATTAATCAACATATGCTAAGAGACGAAACAGAGATTAGTTTGTATCAAGAAAAGGGTCACCCTCATTGGACCGAGTAACGACAAGGTCTGTAAACCTCTGACCTGCTGATGATACTAAATGCAAAAGGATGCAAAACATGTTGCAGGTGCAAGGCCCCATAAACCTTTACTGTTCTATTCACACATGGAGCAAATGAAAGGGTCACACGACTCAAGAGAAAGAAATGTTATTGTTAACTGTAGCTAACATATAAAAACATCTGACTGACAATGCCACATGTGAGACCAATGAGGACCATACACTCCACAAGTACGGACATTCAAATGAACCCTGGAAGCATGCCTCAAAATAAATTGATCTCCTGTGAAATTGCGGTGTAAAATTAAATCAGTCTGGCATATTAATATTCCCGATAATAAACCTTCACCTAAAAGTCATCTCCCATGTCCAGATTTACAACAGTGCAGATGAGAAGTGAGAAGGTTCACTTTTTAATCACGCACTTCAGAGAAGGAGGTAGGTGCTAGTGGGGGAAAAAAAGATGGTAAAATATTAATTGGAGTAGGGGTAAGCAGAGGTAGTCGTTCTCATTTTGGTTTACATAGTATTTACGACTGTTGGCTTGTCTTCAGGCTAACAGGTGAAAGCAGGAAGGGAGGGGGGGGGCAGGGTGCTGCTGACGTTGCTGCTGGGAGAGGGATGAATGAGGCGCGATATGGAGCTTAATTACTTCAGACTCCAGTTTCTAACCCCTGGCAGTGAAGCACTTGTGGATAGGATCTCATCACCTCTCTCATTCTTGGAATTCTTCACTGGGTCGAGGTCCAAGTCAGTGAGGCTCTTGAATAAAAGCTGTCAACAGTATAAAGATACCCTGCTTCTCAGCAACCTTCCCAACACTATTTCTTTTATATCCCATTTCCACCCCCTTGTGAGTGAAGGTATTCTCTCCATGCCACGCCTGCCTCTCCTCAGGGGGTACTCACTTTCACCAGCGTGATAACCTGCACATTATATTAAGCACAAGTTCAGGTTCACTTGCTCCTTGCCAAGGACAATAGTCCTGTCTATGATACCTTACACCGCCGTTTTTATTGGGGGATGTGAAAATGGTCACGTGCAAAACTAGGTCAATGCAAATGAACCATGTCTCTTATCTGCAGATAATTTCTTTAGAGACTGAAATGAAAACAAAGTGCCTGCACTAGCTTTCTTGGTTTAACCAGTCCAGATTTATCAGGTATCTTTGATTGTCATATTTCTTGTATATGTAAGGGAACATGCCCCCCCCCCACCTCTGTCAAAAAGTCCTGTCTTTTATATCTCAATTCTGAACTACAGCCAGAATGGGGTCCTTAAAAAAGTCTACTGAAAGCAGGAGAGTTGACTCCAGTGGGTTCACCTTTTCAGCACACATCAACCAGCTCTGGAAAACACTTCATGAACATCTCATTTCAGCTATGTTTGTTATCCCAGCTTTTTTTTTTCCCCACTCATCTATTCCATTTATATTTTCATGGCTAATTTCAGCTTGCTTTAAGTGGATAGTCATTTTCATGTTTGTTTTACAAATGTTTGCACTGTGGCCTCTCACTTGTGTATATTAAAGCAGTTTGTAACTCTGTACCTGCCACATGCTGAGGCTTCATGGGGCCGGCCTTTTTCATGAATGACTCCTCGCTTTCAAAAGACAGGATGGGCTCTGTAGCCATGCTGGTCTCAGACTTGTCCAGGGCTCCGTTAGTCGAGTTGCCATGATTTGTGAAATGGATGATGTCGTCCAAGAGGACAGCATCGTCTTTAATGGAAAGAGCGTTTTCATGCTTCGTAGCCTGGACCCCATTAACTACTTGGACTGAGAGGCTGCTGGAGAGGAAGAGACAAATCATGGTATGGTTATAGTCATGATGGGTCAGAATGACTCATACAACAAATGAGTCACCCCACCACAATAGGGGGATTCTTTTTAAAAATGGCCCAGAGAAGCATGTTCAAATGCAAAGAGTAAACATTTTGAAGTACCAAGTCATTCCCCCCACTGTTCTAACTGTTTACTGTTGGCCAGCATCACGGGGCTCCTTGTGTTTTCTGCTGAGGTTTACAACAACGAAAAACCTCCTGCAGACTTGATTGGTTGTCAACTCCCAGCTTGGTTTTCTGGCACACACTTTATACTGTTCACGGTGGTCTTGCATCATTGTGAACACAAAGAAGAAAAGAAAGAAGCTTTTAGTTTTACCTTTCCTTGACATTGCCCTGTCCATTTTCTGTCTTGTTGTTGGGAGTGCTGACCTCAGGCTTTGGCTGATAGTCAGCAGATGCTGGAGAGAACAGAGTAACACAGTCATTGCCTGTGACCACAGAGATAAAACATCCTACCCCACCATGCATGAACCTTAACATGTGTCAGACTAACCTCAACACACACACACACACACACACACACACACACACACACACACACACACACAGACACATTTCACTGTCTTAAGGAGACTCACTTCTGTGCTTTTAGACAGCACAAACTTTTCATAGTTCTTCTGACTGTTGGATCTGTATCTGTATCTGACCTCATGAGTATAGTAAAACTGGGACATTCACACTCACATATGATGGACTAAAATGCCTAACAATAAAAAAAATACCTGCCAGATCTCAATTCACTTCTTTCATTGGGAAATTTGAAACAAGCTGCATTTCAGACTCTATCTTACTCTTTTATAATATGCAATGTTAAAATTCAATATTATGGAAGTTATTATAATTTAGCAGGAAGTGAGTAGTTTATGTTGGAAAACCTTTCAACAACACCGAACCACTGTTTTAGTCAGTGTATCAAAAATGAATGTAGACCGCTGCAGGCTGTTGCCATGTGCCGACTCTTAAACTCAATTCTCGATTGGACAACAGCTAAGCCCACATGGGTCCTATTCTGCAAAGAACTCCAGCTGTACAGGATGTTAGGCTGATATAATCTAATAGGCCTTTTATAAAAAAGTGTCATCCCGTGAATCTGACTTGCATGGGAAACTTGCATGGAAACAAGCGTATGACACACATCTGTGTTGTTTTGTGCAAACTATGGATGAGGTAGGTGGATGTTTATGGGTGCATCAGTGAAAATGTTTCATAGGCAGAATAATCTCATTTGGAACAATGAGAGTAAAACACTACCAATATTTAGTCCTTTTGCATTTAATTGAAGCAGTAAAAGCCTGAATTCTGGAAACCAGCTGGCCAGAAGACATCCACTTTGTTTTAAATCCCTTCCTAGATAACACATTAATGGAAGTTAAGCAAATTATCCTTAGTAATTCATGCAGATTAAAGGCTAGTAGGGGGTAATGATTTCCCTCCATCACTTGGGGAAGTTTTGTAAAAGGCTGAGTGGAGGTTGAGTCGGATGTTTGGCTTACCTTTGCTGCTCTCTGCCTGTTTGTCATTGACATGTGTGGGTGGAGAAGACTTTGTCTCTTTCTGTGAAGGTGGGAGAGATTTTCAGCCACTTTTACAGCAAAGCTAAGTTTTAGTTTCTCATTTTGGGAAAAAAAACCAAAAAAAAACCAACAACACACATGTACCTTGTCACTTCCATCTGTCTTCCGTGTCCTCTTCATGATCTCCTCCAGTCGCTAAGAAAGGGGAAAAAAAAATAAGGGAATAAAACATAAACATCCATCTACCTCCTCCACCATCCAGTGGTGGACAACAACATTTCAAAGGATATTGATAGTTGTGTTATGTTACCAGTCAAACATGGACTTTATTAATACAACATCCATAAAAATATTTGGTTTATTTTTGTGAAAAATTGGGCTACCCTTAGTCTTCTGGAGTAGACCACACACCTTGTCATATTGTTTAGACTGGAACTCAGGTTTCACCTTTCATTAGCTCTTTTAAGTAGTGAAAAAGGTCAGTATGCTTGAGGGAAACTGAGGCATGTCAGTTGGTGGGCTGCACGAATAACAGTAAAGCGCTGCTTGTATATTGAGCTGTGTGTGTGATGGTTAAACCATGAACAAATGGGAAAGAGAAAAGTGGCTGAGAATATGCTACAACAGAAATACAGAGAACTCTGCAGTGCTAATTTGTATGCACAGAAGTTTGAACAAGATGCAGATTTCATTTGAGGACACAGCTAGCCCGGGACAGCTAGATCATAGCTGCAGCTGCCACTCATAAAAGTGAGGCATTTTTAAGATCCAAGATCATTTATGGAGAGCTCACATGCTCATAGCTCTGGCATCTTGTTTGGCTGCAGAATTTCTGCTTCAGGAGTGAAGAGTTTTGTCTAATAGGTTGTTGTGCTATTCGAGGTACTTATAAACACCTGTGCTTTACTGAGGTAAAATGACTGGGTCAGCCAGACTTGCTAGAGGACTGTAAAAGGAGTTCTGTGCAGCATAATTGCGGTGCAAGTCTTTGGGGCACGGGACATGCTGTTCTTGAGGGCTAATTCCTGCCAACAGCAAGACTTCAGCTGGCTGAGCTAGGCCTGGCACGCCAAGATAAAAGCCTTTCACACATGGAAAGAAGATGAGGAGAGGGAAAGAAAGGCTTAGCTAGCCCGCAGAGGCGTGATCTTATGTCTGCGATTCACTTGAGTGTATGTTCACCAAAGACAAAGGTATCAGCACACATATGAACACAGAAACGACTGACACGGCGAGCTCACCGTTATTAGTGTTATATATAGCTTAATGCTCGCTTATATTCTAAGCCTTATTAAATCATGGCATGCAGACAGCCAATCCAGGATAAGCCAAAAACATCACTCATCCTGTTGCAGGGAGTCAACTTTCACGTCTGCATTTGTCATGTAAAAAGGGAAAATCATAGGATGAACGTATCTTGGAATATACCACCACCGAGGGGAGGAGAGCGTTCGTAAACCAACTGCAGAATTGATTTTGGCATTACTCTGAGGTCTGCCAAAGAACTTTTTACTCTTTCAAATCAGTCAGTACACAGATATACTTTATTTTAACATTTCAACCCTAAATTGAATTTAGTGGCTTGTAATGCTATTCATCCATCTAGATTCTCATCACAGGCCAGCTTCCACCACAAACAGATAAACAGCACTACAGGCCAGATAGAAAAAAAATAACTATTTATTTTGGGGCTATTTTTTTTTTTTAACTTCTTAGCCCCAAAAAACAAGCTACATTGCATTTATGATCCTTTACTTCTACTTTACGAGCCATAAATGTCCATTTCCTTTTTGAATTGAGTTTCTTGGCTGAAAGAAACAACACTGGCAGCAGTTGTATGGCCCTACCTTTTTCCTCTCCAGCCTCTCCTGCTCCTCCTTCTGGAAGTGTTTCTCCCTCTCCAGACGCTGCTTCTCCGCCTCCTCCCGAGCTCTAGCTTCAGCCTCTTCTTTCTGAAACACACACAGGCAAGAATCCAACCACAACTTTAATGGCAGCAGAAGGGGGGGACTTCAGCCAAAATAACATGCCTTTTACATAACAAGGGTGTGGCTGCTGCCTGAAATTATTGTCTGTAACCACAAAAGGGATATTTTTTCTGTACCTTTGAGCCAAAAAGATCTATTTTCAACATTTACAACTTCACGGGGGCGATTCAAACTGAAAGACAACACTTGCGTCTTTGCATAATTCTCCAGAATCATGTTTAACCACAAGTGCCACTTCTGTGATAGACCACAAGGGGGAGACAAAACATCCTGAGCTGATAGCAATTTGCGCAAATATAGCAGTGACGCAATCATGTATGCAGAATAAGCAAACACTCTGATGAATAGCCACATTCTCTGTTTAATCAGAAATCAGTTTCTGTTTACCAGGATTCATTCTCCCGGTTCTCTGCAGCCGCTTGCACAGACACACCAGAATCAATATTGCCCGGGCAGATTATTTGGCGAACTGAAAGGCACATTCATTGTGGCTATCTGTTCACCAGATTGGATTAATATTTACCTTAAAAAGACAACAACATCCCAGCATAGGTGACTGGGTTTTGTAGAATGAGCCTGATAGCAGATGAGGTGAGCTTCACAGGTAAAGGCCTCAAATTGTTTTCCAAAGAAAAGGGAGTGCATATGTTTTTGGCATGATGGAAAAAAGTGGAATGATGTGGCTATGCAGTGGAAGTGATGTAGTTATGGCTGCTGTTTGATGCTTATCTGACATGTAATTGATATTCTGCTGTAAATCAGGGGCATGTTGATGGTATACCTGTTTCTGCAGGCGCAGGTTCTCCTCCTGCTCAGCTTTGGCTCTCTCCTGGGCCTCCTTCTCCTCCTGCAGCCTCTTTGCTTCATCCCTCTTCCTCTGCTCTTCAGCCATGGCCCGTGCCTCCTCCTCCCTGCGTCGTCTCTCCTCTGCCTCCCTCACTAAGCGCTCCTCTCTCAGGATTCTGACGAGTTTAGAACAAGGTAAGATTTTTATCTTTTCCAATTTAACTAGGAAGTCCCTTGAGATTAAAATCTCTTTTTCAAGAGAGAGCTGTTATTCAAATAATCATCTGCCAAATGCTCGGAATGTTGTAAACAATTTAAAATGCAAACGATTGCATTTCCTCTTTGGTTTATACTTTGTCCTTCTGGGTTGTAAGCAAGAGGAACGAAAAAGGAAACAATTGGAATTATGAGTGCCAACAAAAGATCAAATCAGTTCCCAGAGAGTAAATAGTGACTTGCTGTGGTCAAAAGCCAAAATTCCTGATGATTACACATCTGGAGATAGTGCAGAATGAAGACTCATTCATCTTGAATGTGCTTAGAGAATCCATTTAGCTTAGAAAATTCCATTAAGTTCTAACACAGATTTGGAATACAGTCATTCACAGACAGGTTTAATTTTTTTTTTCTTCCTGTAACACAACTTGACATGTCTTTCTCAGACCTTCAAGAGTCACTGTCTTTTTGTGTTTTGATGCATTTTAGATACCAACTGACCTCTCCTTCTCCTCCTGTTCGCGGCGTTCCTGCTCTTCCCTCTCCCTCTGTTCTCGGGCCTGTCGCCGTTTCTCCGCCAGAATACGAGCCGCCTCCTCTGGGTCATTGGTGCCTGCCATGGGCTTGGCAGACGGAGACGGCGCAGGTGACGCTGCACGGGCAGAGGGCGCGGAATGGGCTGGCTCAAGTGTGGAGGAAATGGCACTGGTTGTGACTGGCGTGCTTGGCACACTGGCAGGAGCTGAAGATACTACAATGGCAGGAGCCGCAGGGGAACCTAAAACAAGTTCAGTTTTGTAAGAGGAGAGTCACAGAAACAAGAATGCATTTGCTTTCTCGAAGGGATGTTATTAACGGCACATTCAAATCCAGCCTGCTCCCCAGAACAAATGATAAATAGCCATTCAGTGAAAGAACTCAGTAATTATATATTTCAGACTGATAAGTACAGCCTCATAGCTTTTTGTGTGAGAAGACCCAGACCATGATCTCTGTGTGGCTCATTCAGTGTGCTCCCTTTAATTCCATGACTAATTATGCCCGATCTTTGCAAAATGCTTATTAAAAGAAAAAAAAATTGATCAGTTAGAGGGGATCTCTTTTGGAACACAATGAAAATAGAGTACAACTTAGCCACAGAGGGAAGCTGTCCATAATCCTGACGTACTATGACAGCTCAAATTCTGACTAAGGTGCAAATTGACAAAATAATCTAACTAAAAATCTAGAGGTTTAGAAGTTTTTGGTTTTTCTTTGCCACAGCTTTCATCTGAAACTCATTTTTATCAGCAAAAGATGAAGATTACTGATTCCACTACACTATACAAGGGGAGGGTCATCAATTTGAAATCAGTTCTAGTTATCACTATTATTATCACTCCTTTTTGTACTCACTCTCTCTCTTTTCTGGGGTGGCTGGCCTACGGGGCTCCCTCACTCTCTCGAGAGGGGCAGGCGAAGCGGTCCGGTGGTCTATTCTTGCAGGAGTCCTTGCTCTTTTGGGCCGGGCCTTCGGTGTTGATGGGCTCCCACGTGTTGATGGAGGCTTGGGGGAGGCAGCAGGGCTGGGAGAGGCAGTTCTGCCCTTGGGTGTTGCAGGGGATGCTGGTCGTTGTCTTAACAGAGGACTAGGACTGGAAGAAATGAACACAAAAGCAGAAAGATGGAAAATTATGTTAATAATGATTATCTTTCAAACCAAGCTGAGTACATTACTTATTTTTGAGCTGGACTGAAATGGGTAAAATGGCACGTGTCCCAAAGAAACCCGACTTTGGCACAAATTCTCTGCAGACAAAGCACTCAAACGTTGCATCATCCCTTATAGTGCATTATCAGTTAGCATCCCACCAATGCAGCACTTGGATAAACAGCATCCATTAATGTTGAAGTTTTTTTTTTTCCCCTTTGAGCCTCTGGCACTGACCGCTCTGCCAAGCTCTTTGCTCCCTTTTTGTTAAGTCAAAAGAAATGGATTTTTTTTTCTTCTCTCCCATCTCTTCTGTCATGAATGTCATTTACTTTGGGCTGGAGGATTACAGGGTAAATTCTTGGGCATTCACTAAATGTGTACACTCAAGAAGTGCATGAAATGTGAAGTTGGTGCAGTACAGACACAAACAAACCCAGCCGTTGACCAGATTTAAGCTGCAGGTCAGGTGGCTCCAAGGTTAACCTGGTTTATAATACAATTTTAGTGGCTGTGTATTTAAAAGGGTCAAAAGATTGCATTGTTGTATTTTAAATTTCTTAAATGGCTCTTAGGTTATTGGAGTAATGGAATATTTTAACTGAGATGGTAGCTTTGAAACTCTACATGGGGTTAAAACTTGATCAGTGCCTTGATATTTGACTCAAATGTGAAAAGCTTAAATTTCTCTGTTTTGACTCAAAACATGTCGATATTATGTTGATATTTTTTAACTAAATAACTAAATGGGGAAAACTGTTTTACCTTGGATCAGGTCTATGTCTCATACTGGGTAGAGACTGTCTCTTCTTCAGCACTTTTTCTTTAGTGATGGCGCTTTTTTCCATTTCGTTCTCCCTTTCTTTGTCTTTCTTTTCCTTCTTGTTTTTATCCATCTGCATGAGTAAAGGATGGGAAAACCAACAAAACAATGTAACTGATATTGTAATGCTAGATTCTATACATTATGCCATGCAGGTAATTATGCAGACTTACAGGTGTGGAGCTCCGCCTGCGTTGGCGCTGGGTAATGTCTGGTGAGCTGGACGTCACCCTCCAGCGATCAGAGCAGCGGTGGTGCAGCTGGTGGGCACACAGGGTGAGCGGACTTGCTGAGGCTGAACGAGGACAGAGAGGAGAGTCTAACGAGCAGAGCAACAGATAATTAAACCTTGTCAATATTTATATACCAGTGGTATTCAGTGTATTAACTGTGAGGCCGATATGAAACTAATTTAAGTCTTAAAAAAATAATAAATAAACAAAAAACTTACGACCATCTTTTCCATTGCTGAGGACACTAGCGGCACTGCGGCTCCGGGCGAGGAAAGACAGAGTTGGTGTCATCAGCCGGTCAACTATACTGCTCTCCCATGGACT
>VUQJ01004783.1:5140-15581 GCA_015108635.1 Andinoacara biseriatus
CACACCCTCAGTGTGTGTGTGTGTGTGTGTGTGTGTGTGTGTGTACTTTTTCTTTGTCTACGTTCTACAATCATCCCAACACTGTAGCTCTTTTGTCCCTCCCACACAATCGCACAGTGTGGTCTGACAATGCAATCGCATAAATTAAACACAGGGTGGAGTGTTAACCTCAGGTGTTCCTACAGCTCTCACTGGCTGATTGTCACAAGTCAATCAATTGCATTACTTTATGTTGTTACAATCCCAAATTAACTAGAATACATATATGCACATTACATGTTTATTGTTTGCATTTGAACCACAAAAAAAAAAAAAATACATAATATTAAAACTACAAAGAGTCATTAAAATACAAAACACACCCCAGGGCAGAGCAGGGATTTCCCCATTACTTATGTCTGTCCAATCATTCAATCATAAACACACAGGAGCAATAAAAACCATCATGAAAAATAACTTATGTCTGCACAACTTTTTCTAAATGATCTCCAGCCTTTTACAGCAGTGTAAACATCTAACGTTATCAAACAGAGCACATCCAGCTCAGTGATTCAGCCGGCAGAAAGCCTTTACAATTTTCTGTTAGTTGTAAAATACGGGACAGTGTCACAGACGAGATAAGGAGCACACTTTGAAAAGAATGTTCCATCTGAGCAGCTTAAAAAAAATAAACGGCTTTCAACTCAGCTACAGTGGCATAAATGTCTGCAAAAAATAGATTAAAACACAATCAAAGTGGATCTTTTAAAAAGGCAGGAATAGGAGGAACATTCAAGCCTGTTCAGTGTGGGATATTCTCTGATGTCTTCCAAATAAAATTAGTCTTCTGATAACTATAACAAGGATGAATCGAACCCCCTTTGATTTAATAGAATTAGAGGCTATGCTAGTAACGCAAGGCTTTAGCCAGTTCAATGAATAGAAGAGCTGTTCAGTTTGCCATGTGCGTGAACCACATCCAATCTGATTTATGGCACGTGATCCAAAAAAAAACAAAAAAAAAACATCCTCTGTCTTACTTAGAAATTCAAAGCTGCCCGAGTGGAAACTTGAGTGAACGCCTTCTATTCTTAAAGGATTTTTACATCCTCATTCTTGTCAACGGATCCACAATCCATTGAATCGGCAAACAGGAAAAGCTGCTTTTTATCTTTTAGAGCTCATGAGACTCGATTTATCATTATTTTGGTTCTACTGTAAGACTACACGCATACGACACTGATCTGCCAAAACACTCAACCCACTGACAGGTGAGGAAGTGTGTAATGATTACAACTAAGAGCCCCAGGCACCGACTCCGCTGATACTGATCCAACCTAACTCCAGCATAAATGGGATATTGTGGAATTAGCATGACCAGACACAGTAAACAGTATAAAAGATACTGTAGCCACTGTGACATCCCCCATTAGTTTGGGCTCCACATTTTAAAGCCTCAATAATAGCATTTTAGCCACCACTGTGTTGGTCTAGAGGAAGCTATCAGCTACTGCCGTAAACTGAATGCAAGAACTTAGACAGTATAATATAAAAGGTCGGTGCAGCTTCCAGGTCTCAAGAGTGAAGCCCCCATGGAAGTACTTTGATAGGTGACTAGCCGATAAATGTGTGATTTCACTGCCAGATCTACCCCTCACTCTTCACATCCACCCAAACTGAAGCAAAAACTTCTTGGGTGGGCTGCACCGCACAGAAAGCGCTGCCCTGAAAGGCACCGACACCATAAACCTGGTGGTCCAGTTGAATAGTATGAGTAGAGCTCCTTAGTGACAGCCTGTCGAAAGTAGCCATATCCCTAACTTTAAGGCTTACTGTTTATCAAAATGGAATGGAAATCACTCACATTACAGTACCAGGCTGTAGACATGCCATTTAATGCTGTAAAATTAGGCATTTTATCCCCATGATTCAAAGGCTCAAAAAGGCTTCAGAATGCCATAAACTCTCGGTTTCACACAGTTTTTTCCTACTCTTAAATCTGCATGGTGTCAGTGCGAGGGTCATCACAGGTACACCTCTCTGCCTGTGATTGCAGATGCATCACCCCTCCTGCTCAGACCTTCGGTTTGTGAACAGCAGCCAATCCTGAAGAAAGGAGCTGACCTTAAAAGGTAAATAAAAAAAATGGCTTGTTTCAAAAGAGGATAAGCTGAGGTTCAGACCCAGTAGAAGTTAAATAAGGATTTTTTTTAAATTGTGAACCAACCAAAGCCACTCTAGTAAATATGAAGTTAGCTATAATACTAGGGGAGAAAAACATTTCTCTTTGGACTTATGACAGCATGTGTGCACAAAGTCCAAAGTTTCAGCATCCATAAAAGGACAATTCCCAAACTGATGCCAAGAAAAGTTTAAAGCCCTCCACTGTGAAAAAAATGCTGCAGGTTTCTTTTAAATAAGAGTCCATTAATACATGCAAGTGTATAGACAGGGCTGTCCACATAATTCTGGCTATATACTGACCCAGATGGTTTTGGAGCTCATGTATAAACAAGGGTTAAATGCTGGAGGAAATGCCAGACTTACACTCTCTTATTTTCAGAAGCTCCACTTCCTTCAGGGAAGCAGACACTTGATCCAGGAACTACACTTCACACAAAAAAATCATAGTGTCTACATCAAGCTGAAGCGTCCGGAGCTAAAAAAAAAAAATGAAACCAACACAGAAGTGCTAAAAACTGCTGTTTGTCTAATTTCCGTTTGAGGCTGGCATTAAAAGCAGTCATCACAGACGCTCACATTAAAATAAACAACTTGACTCGTGACAATAAAAAGATTTTGGTCTCTGTAACTAATTTACCCCTTCATAACAACTGTACAGGGATAATTTTATGGCTGTTTTAAGGCTTAAATTTAAAGGCATGGCTTTGATAGACAGGTGTCCTCTATAATACAGTATATCTATCTGACAGAGAATTATCTGCCAAATAACAATAAAACATTAATAATAATAATAATAATGATAATATGTTCACAGACAACATTATAATCTGCAGTGAGAGGGAGCAGGTGTAAGAGAGCCTGGAGAGGTTTAGGTATGCTCTGGAGAGAAGAAGAATGAAAGTCGGTAAAAGTGTGTGAATGACAGGGAGACGAATGGAAATTTGAAGGAGTAGAGATGGTAAAGGTGGATGGAGTTGGTTAACCACTGAAAGCAATGGACAGTACACAAGAGAGGTGAAGAAGAGAGTGCAGGCAGGTGGAGATGACTGTCAGGGGTAATTCTGACAGAAGGATAGTAGCAAGAGTTAAAGGGAGGTTTTACAAGATGGTACTGAGACCTGCTATGATGATTTGCTCAGAGTATTTATGGATCTGTCAGGTTTCTAATATGTGTCACCACCCAATAGTATACTCATTCCTACGCCCTTGCATTTATGGTAACATTGTATCTATGCACTGGTAACATGCTAGTAACGAGTATCGTGTTCTTCTTGTGGGTTTGATTGCGGTGGGAAAACCAGCTTAGAGCTGCATTACCCCCACCTACCGGACTGGCGTGTGGATCAGGCGTTAGCACTAGCGATCGTCAGGTACCTGAAGAACCCCTTTCCCGAACGGCCGGTCGATTCCAGGCCGAACCAGGTGGTGATCAGAATTTTTTGTTTTATTCATTTATTTTTACCCAATTTAGCACAGCAGCGCTCGCGGTGCATCTCTCGCGGCCTCTCCAAACCAAGCTCCCAGGCTGAATTTCAACCCCAGCCCTACCCTGTTTGGAGATTGTTGCATTAACAAAAAGACAGCAGACCGAGCTGGACATGGCAGACTTGAAGATGCTAAGATTTTCATTGGTAGCGACCAGAATAGACAGGATTAGAAACGAGTATATCAGCAAGGCAGCTCAGGTTGAGCAGTTTGGAGACAAAGTTAGAGAAGGAAGGCTGAGATGGTTTGGAGGAATAGTGAATACAAAGGGCAAAGGTTGTTGAAGATGGAGCTGCCAGGCAGGAGGAAAAAGGAAGACCTCAGATGAGGTTCCGGAATGTAGTGACGTTCAGCGCGTTAGTGTGACAGAGGAGGATGCTACAGAAAGGGTGACATGGAGGCAGATGATCCGCTGTGGCGACCCCTAAACCCGAAAGATTATTATTAGGCCCGAGCCAAACCGAAGGGATCGGCGAGAAGCCTATTGTATCCGTTAGGCAAAAGGCTAAAAAATGCATAAAAAAGGTCATGTTGCTTGGGACGCGAATTGACAATGGACCCCATAGGAACGTAGCTCAGGTCGAACTGTTTCCAAAAACCGCATTATTATTAATTTTATTAGTATTATTATTTCAACTGCTCTCAAATATGAGAAATAAAGTATTCCTCATTAATTCCCATGGTGCACTGCGCATCAGTTATGAAAACTTCCCAGTAGGCTTAGCTACTGTTAGCTGAGTCTCGTGAAGTTCATTACGGTCTGTTAATGTGTTAAATGTGGCTGTAATTTGGTTTAATTTTTGCTGTAAACGCGTTATTTTAACTCTAAATAAGTCGAGGTTGATGGCCAGACGTGTCCACATGTCGAAGCCTTTGAACCTTCATGACAAGAGAGCATCAAAATACGCCTGGCCGATAATGGATGCATAACCAGGAGCGACACTAGCAGGACATGCTGGGACTGAGAAAGGTGCAGATTGAATGCCACTACAGCGGCAAAAAAGTACACTTTTGTCTTGGGTATCTTACCCTCCTCGCCGGTCCCGTGCACGGAACAACCGGTCAGATATCCGGGTGAAAACCCCGGCAATGGCCGGCGAGTACACGGAGTACACCAGCCTTCTCCAGGACATGGGAGCCGCCATTGCTGCAGCACAGCGAGTTTGAAAAACCTTTATGGATAACCCTCTCAGTTCACAAACACGCCGCTTTCCGCACTGTACAGCATTGCAATGACAGCTTGAACTGTACCAAGGAACGTTTTATTATTATTATTCGTGTATTTATTTAAAAAATAAATATCGCTGGTTTCCTGCTGGGGATCTGTTTTTATGTTTTTTGGGGTGATTTCAACGTCCTTTAATTGCCTCAAGCTGTCAGCTCACAAAGTATTTATTCCATATTGTTAAATTTACTATAAACGCACCCTTAAAGCAGAAATATTTGAGCACAGACTCATTTCTGGTAACCCATTCTTCTGTATACCTGTTTAAGGTGTGACAAAGGTTTTCAGTCATGCAACAAATGCCGTGCATTGCATAATTGTCTGTTTCTTTCTGATTGGTAATTTTGTGCGCGTATGTGTGTGTGTTTATATTTGTAGGAGTCTGGAGCACGTGAAGATCATAATCTTACTAGAGCCATCTGATACTCACTTTTACTGTCAAGTAACAACAATACTCACTGCAGTGTTTTATTAATAGCGTGAGATTAATTATTATTATTATCTAACTTTACTGTTTTATTGATTCCCAAACACTGTAAATATGAACTGCCATCTTTCATAGCCTTATTAGTTCTTGGATTGTTAATGGAAATATTAGAAAGAAACACCACTGATCTAAAGTATTTTTAACTTATTCCCAATATATTTCAGAGTAAAATAAAATACTCTTTTACAGTTGCACACTAAGGCTTTAAAAGCTGGACAGAATTTAAAAAAAAAAAAAAACCTGATCTGTAATAATCTGTCACAACTTATGAGTCACTCTTTCATCCATTCGCTACATGTAGTGTCTTTGCCTGCACAAAACAACACTTTAGGGTGTTGCTCAAGAGCACTTTCAGTAAGTCAGATGTTTCCTGACACAGCGTGACAGACTGAGGGACCCTATCTTTAAACTTTAGCCAGTTTTTTGTAGGTCAGATGTTAATCATCCATCATGCTGTCAAGAAATTGAGGAAAATGCAGCGAAAGGCCCATGCTGATGCTGAAAACCTTGAAAATATGCATAAGAACACAAGGAAACGGATATCACAGTGAACTTGAAAAAAAATTAAAAAAAATAATCATTACAGTGATGTACTTTTTTGTTATTTTGTGCACGTGTGCCTTTGTATTCAATCTACATAGAGTACAACTAATTCAATAAATAGTAGAGGAGCATTTACTCCAGTACAGTTTAGAGGTACTTTCAGTTTTTACTGAAAGTACAAAAAAATTGATTGGCTTAAAATAATCCCTGAACTATTCTTTCCCCAATATTGTACTCCACTACATTTTGACAGTTTTTCACCTATTGAAATCAGAGTTTGGGATACATTTTTTAAATTTCTTCTACCTATTTGGGATTAGCATGCACTGCCAGACTTATTTATGGTTCTGCATAAATCCTTCAGGGAATGATGCATGTAAGCTGTTAGGTTTTACCTCACTTAGCAGAAGTCTTTGCATTTTGCTGGTATTTTTTTTACTTTTTTTTTTTCTTCAGTAAATAAGGGGAAAACCAAAATCTAAGAGTGGCTAAAATGTTTATGCACCTTAGATATAGAGCAAAAATGCTGATTGCCACAGATATCAGCTTTCTTTATAACTTTTTGATGCACTGTTTTACGTGTAACTGTGCATTTTTAATGCTTTAAAGGCAGATCTGGAAAAAAAAAAGGGGGGGGCGAGGGTCCTGCAATGCATGTAGAAGCATATTATGGTTAGTTAGCATGCCTCTAAAACATGAGCCATAGCTGCGGTTTTATAATGTGTCATATGTGGAGCTTTTAACTTTTTTTCACCTTGTCGAGAAGGGAATCCAGCAGCAGTACCAGGAAACAGCCCCGGTAAAGGTCACGCTGATTATTTATTGGCGATCTTCCAAGACCGGGCGCGAGCACGCGCGTGTGTTCTTTGCGTGCGCGAGCGTGCGTGCGTGTGTTTACTGGAAGAACCTCTGAACGGAGGGGGCGGAGCTTTACGAACATCGGCTTTACTCACTGGAAACAACCTCCAGTAAACCCCCCCACCACCCCCCTCACCGGACCAGCACACACACACACACACTCGGGGAGTACTCCGGCAGATACCGTTGCCGACACATTCCTCTGCTCGGTAAAGAAACCTACACGCTCTTTCGGATGCTTTTTTTAAATGGATTTTAATGCCTGAATTAATAATTTTTCAAGCACTACTTTCGGGTAGTTTGCCTATTTTTTCTTTTGACGACGAGCGGCTGCGGCGCTGGACTGAGAGTATCCTCAAGGTAAGTTAAGACTGTGGAAAGACATTTAAAAGCGGTCCGTTAGATTAAGTAAGCAAAATGAGAAAAACTGGGTAAAATGTCAGGTTAAAGCACAGCGGTTTTATTTAGCACCCTAGGTGCTAAAAGTGTTAATGTTTGTGGGAAGGGGTTTCGCAATATCATGAGTAGTGGACCGAGTTTAATGCCAGCGGCTCCGGAGCGGTTCTGAGCCGCTATGGCGCCTGCACTCTCCGGTTAAGCAGATTTCAATTCCCGTAGATCCTGCAGGAGATCTCGGAAAACCAGACCAGACGGGACACCTTTTCAGTCATCGTGAAACCGGAGAACGGGTCCTTATAGGAGGGATACGTTATTTAGTGAAGGGGAGAGGGGTAAAAAAAAGAAAAAAAAAGCGCGCCGGCCGGACTCTTTCACAGTGACCCCGATTCAGAAATCCCTTGTTGCGGTGCGGCCGATCGAAGACAATTGAAAGCAATCAGGATCCAGTTGCTGTCTGGCTGCACGGTGCAGCAGCACGAGTAAGCAGTGCATTCATTTAAACTAAATATAACCTGCCTGCTTGCTGCCTCGTTTTGCCATATGCATTTGTTATAGTCGCCATAACTGCATTTTTATGGGGGTAAACTGAGAGCTCCGGTGTGGCACAGTGGCCATTTATTTCTCACTGCTTATGAGGGAGTAATTCAAATGAGGTTCTATTGCTCTATATTTGCATGCCGAAATGAGTCTATATATAGATAGAAGCGCTTAATCTGTGCTCACTGTCTCCCTCCAGCTGTGTATAGGTGCTCTCTACCAGCCCCTCTCTGGATGCATCAGACTCTTCTTCCCCGGGGCCTTGGACCCGGTGTGTGACCCCACCACCCTCACCCTGCTCCCCCTCTCGCCTCTCAAATCAGTCTCCCCCCAACTGTCCTCCACCTGTCCAACCCGGCGCTTATTTTCTGGGCCCTCTGCCTCTCGATCAGCAGGGAGAGGCAGGGGGCCATGGCATGGCCATGGTGACCTTTGGAGGACGCAACCCCCTTGCCATGAGCAGCGTCACCCCTCCAGAGGGCAGGCTTCAGGGGTTGAATTTTACCCCGCATCATTACAAGCCCTTCAGCTCGCATGAACACTACCAGCAAGTCAGTTACACCTGAGTTTTTAGATAAAGTCTGAGTAAATGTGTGTTTTGCATCTAAAATTTACCCTGGATTTTTCTATATGTTTCAGGTGATGTGTGCACTGCAAAAGCTTCAGCAGAGTGGCTTTTACTGGGGGGCTATCAGTGGCCGGGATGCCAACTCCCTGCTACGCTCTCAATCCCCTGGCACTTTCCTGGTTCGCGACTCCTCAGACCACCACTACTTCTTCACCCTCTCTGTCCAGACAGTTAAGGGAACAAGGAACTTGCGCATCCACAGTGAGGGAGGGGGCTTCTTTTTACAAGCAAACCCTCCAAATACCCAGGAGCTCCCAAAGTTTGACTGTGTGCTGAAACTCATAGAGCACTACATGGGGAAGGGAGAGGATACTGAAAGGACAAGCGAAGGGGCAAGTGGGGGCAATTCAGGAGAGGCAAAAACAAAGGCACGCATTGTTTATCTGATCGACAGCAGTGGTGAGAAAATCCCCCTGGAGTTGCTTCGACCCCTCATGACTTCTCTCTCCAGCCTGCAGCACATGTGCAGGAGGACCCTGAACAATCAACGCCTGGGGGCTTCAGAGCAGACTGAGAGGCTCCCAAATGCAATCAGAGACTTCCTGCAGGAGTATGATTCTCCTATATGACTGACAGGAACATCAAAAGGTTCCACTGCATGGAGCAGGTGCCAGGATTACAGCACAGACCAGTTCTCGGTGAATATGAGAGTATATGTGCGGACATAAACTGACCGGACTGAGCCTTAGATGCTAATTTGAGGTCAGGTTTTCAGAATCAGCTGATCACTGATCTGCCCAGGGTCACCCACTGACCTGGGGTCTGGGGATGAGGAGTGCGATTTGGGTTGCCAGCAATTACCTCGTCCATCCTGCCTTGCAAAAAAAACGTAAACTGACCACTAGAGTGAGTGGCAGATGAAGTCAGAGGTCAATGTTTCCTATGACTGACTGAGACGCAGAGCAGTGCCTCGTAGAAGATTAACCTGACTGGTCGATATTAACGATGACAACGAAGGCATGATCGATGCGCCACCAGTGAAATCTTGGTGGGTTTAATCTGCTTAGAAAGAGACCCCCTCCTGTCTGTTTAGCATTTACAACTGGACAGACAGACAGCAGAGGGTAGAGGGAGTAGAGCGAGTGGATGGAGGAGGAGGAGTTTTCAGAGAAAAGGCAAAGTCCAAATGAGGGGGGCCCAGCACAGAAATGCACAGCATTTGTTTGTCTGAATGTGTGTGTAAGTGTTTGTGTTGTGGTGGTGCACACATTTCCATCACTGCTTCCCGCAAGTGTTGCCTCATAGACGGGAGTGGGACGGTCTAGCTCCACATGCGCAGACGCACACATACACACAGGTATAGCCCACATGAAGGTTGGCATGGGAGACTGAGGGAGGGACAAAAAATAATAATTACAAAGCATTTTTCTCCTATTTGTTTCGTGTTCCTCATCCATAACCATTTGACTTCCCTCCCCCTCCCTGCCTTTTTGTTTCAGAGATGCATGTATGCTTTGACAGTGACACAAAACAGGCTGCTTTTGCCGAGACAAAGGCTTTTAACCAGGACAAAAGCCCTGGCATGGGACCAAACAAAACAGCAGAACTTATTTTTATCCCGACTGGCTGGAAAAATGTCAGCGACACTGTAAAGCTCCTTGGGGGAATGATGATAATGATGATGATCCCAAAGATGCGGAGAGGGTAAGGATTTTAAAGGAGAGGGAGGGAGGGACAGGATTAGGAGAAGAGAACTGAAGAGGAGGGGAGGACTGGGGAGTAAGGTGGGAGGAGACATACTGGTATACAGCTAAACAAAAACTGATAAGAGGAAATGATAGAGCACAACAGGACGCCGCTCCTGTAAATACAACTGCCTGTGTGAGAGAAAAAAAAAAAAAGGTTTTAGCTGAGTCTTAATTCTGTCTTAGATTGTCAACTCCAAGTCATTTCTTTTTGCTACACTGCCCAAGTGTGTTTGAGTATCTGTCTGCCTTCTCCTGTAACTTCAGATTTTTATCGTATTATTATTATTTTTTATTATTTGGCTTGTCTACTTTCTCCTCTGGAGAAGGAGTGGACACTTGGGATTGTCTGAATGTTAAGAAAACACTACACTTTCCCCTTAAGTGATTCTTAAAAAAAAAAAAAAAAAAAAGCCTTTTTTTTATTCAGC
>VUQJ01004784.1:3314-17599 GCA_015108635.1 Andinoacara biseriatus
TTTCATCATAACATCTTCTCCCGGGAGTAATATAATGTCTGCCCTTCAGGCGATGTAAATGAAGAAAAATGTAAAAGCCTGAGCAGAGGCTCTGACTGTGCATCAGTGACGTTAAATGTGATTGAAGCGAAGTGTTGTAGCCTATAGCCTCATTTCATCTTATGGGAGGGAACCCAGAAATTTCATGTTAATATGTAATTACTTCTGCAGTTTCCCATCTCAAGTATGAATGTAGCACATTATATATAGGATAATATAGAAATTTTTCAGCCATGATGTTGAATTAATTGTGACTGTAATATACTAAGACGGGTCTAAATTGGAGGTTCAATTGCCTGTTTGCATGCAAATATTTCTTTTTGAAAATTTCACTTCTACTTCGTTTGCCACAGGGTGTTTCAGTTAGGGTCTCACCAGTGTTTCACTGGTTAGTAGCTTTGTTTAAGAGCACTCTTTAAGCTATAAGGGATGGGGAAATTAAACAAGCTGTGCCATATGCCCCGTGGTGTGGGGTGATCCATTCATGACACTTTGTCATGGAAAAAAATTATACCATAAAATAAATAAATTAAATAACTGCAATGGCCTGATGTTTGTAGTATTAGGAAAAATAATTTAAATTAAAGAGAATAAAGTACAAATATCAAAGAATAAAAATATGAAGATTATTGGGGTGTTTCACACAAATATCATCTGATTTACTTTTTGCAATACTAACCCTCAATCCGGTTTCTTCTGATTATCCATTTCAGGGTTACATGGGGCTGCAGCCTATCCCAGCTGCCATAGGGCAAGAAGCAGGGTACACTCTAGACAGGTCTAACACATAGAGACAGACAACCATTCTTACTCACAATTGCATCAATGGCCAATTTAGAATCACCAATTAACTGAACATGCATGTCTTTGGACTGTGGGCGGAAGCCACACATAGACACAAACATGCAGACTCCACAGAGAAAGGCCCCAGACTGGGTTCAAACCCAGGACCTTCTTGCAATGATGCAACAGTGCCTCTGAATTTAGTCAGTTGTAAAATTTCCATAGGGGCATTATTTTTCAGGATGTGGTGCCCTCTTGTGACTTCTGCACAAAACTCAATCTGCTAAAAACATAAATAAAAAATAACGTCAGTCACACAAGTGTCACGGCGAGAGCTGGAAAATGAGCACGTTGCATTCAAACCTAAATCCAAACCAATAATTTTGAACCCAACATTTAATGTGATTGTAGTCGAAATAAAAACTAACCCTTCCAGTCCTGTGGGGGCGCTGTTGCTACTTTCACCAGACATTTCTAGAAAGACCGGGACGTTCTTTTTTTTTTCAGGGAGCGGAAGTGCGACTGTTGTTTATCCGGCTCTGTATCGTCTCGTCGTGGGAGCAATTATGGCTAGTACTGCTGCAAAACAAGCGCCTAAAATTGTCTCCAAAACTTCTGCGGGAGGCACCGGGGCGGCCGGGGGTAGTGGTGGGCCCCCGATAATGCCCCTCGCCTCTCCGCTCATGGGGAAAAAGAAGAAGCCGTTTCTGGGGATGCCCGCGCCGCTGGGATACGTCCCCGGTCTCGGCAGAGGGTGAGCTAACTTAAGGCTACATGCTGCTAGCCGGATTGTCCCGTTTAGCTGCAGTCTTTCTTTTTTCAAACTGCTGTGCAAAGATATTAATATTCCAAGTTAATAATGAGTAACATTTAAATACTGGACAGTAGTGTATGCTAGTTAAATTAATCACAACATTAGCATACTGTCATGTATTGTAATAAGTTGATATGCTTTCCCTTATCATGGCTAAACTCAAGTTTTTAACTAGTCATTTACTGAAATAACTTTAAAGTACCCATATTAAATGTGAGAAAATTTTTTTAACTTATCTGAGTTAAATTTTAAAATCTATTCTGCTTAGATAATTTATATACAATGTAGTCTGTTTTAGATAAGCACAATTTAATATTTAAAAGTGAACGAGAAAGTGTTTATAATATATAGTGTTTGTCATTGTGTTATAGAAAAGAATACACATCTCAGTGTATGCTTTTGGCAAGATTGTGCGCATTTATGTTACATTTAAATTGATGTTTTTTCCTCCAGTGCTACTGGTTTCACCACCCGATCAGATATCGGTCCTGCTCGTGATGCCAATGATCCAGTGGATGACCGGCATGCACCCCCTGGAAAGAGGACGGTCGGGGACCAGATGAAAAAGAGCCAAGATGATGATGATGAAGATCTGAATGACACCAACTATGATGAGGTGCCTGTGATTTGTCAAAAGCTGAGCATAAAGAACATTTTTTTAAGGATTTGATCAATATCATCCAAGTCTCTAAGTTTAGTTCTTCAAATGTGAGCAGTTATTTTAATAATCTTGTCTTGCTTTACCTTTTTTTTTCTCTCTTAATGTAGTTTAATGGTTATGCAGGTAGTTTGTTCTCAAGTGGACCCTATGAGAAAGATGATGAGGAAGCTGATGCTATATATGCAGCGCTGGACAAGAGGATGGATGAAAGACGCAAAGAAAGAAGGTTACAAAGAGTCTTTTTTCCCCATAGAGTATTAGGATAAAACAATAATTCCCCACCTGATCACTGCACAGTGTATTTGTTTTAAATATAATATGGATTTGAAAATGAGTCTTTTGTTAAGGGTTGTCTTTGTATTTTAGGGAGCTGAGAGAAAAGGAAGAAATTGAGAAATACCGTATGGAGCGACCAAAAATCCAACAGCAATTCTCAGATTTGAAAGTAAGAAAATTAATCCTAATATCTCAAATCACTGTTCAACAATTCCTCCATTGTCTTCTTCCTGCACTTGAAACAAATGCATTTTGATTTCAGTGGCTTTATTATCATATGTACAGAGCATTAGGGTCACACTATAAAATCTAGTTCTTTGGTTGCTGTCTCTGAATTCACGTTTTTTAAACATTAAAGGCCTGGGCTAAGATCTTTCAGTAAGATTGTTAAGTTCAATAATAGCCTGGTAGCCTTGCAAGTTTGTCTCTGAAAAACACACTGTTTCCTTTTCTTCTTGCGTTCTCGTATTTTATTGAGTTCAGATATTTAAATATTCTGCGCCACTAACTCTCATTTAGCTGAAGTGTTTGGGTGTATTTTGCCTTATTAGCATATAAGCATGATCAAACAATAAAAAATAAAAGCTCTGCTCACATTCTATTCTTTCATCATTTGCTTTTCTTTCCCATCTCTTCACAGAGGAAGCTTGCAGAGGTTTCAGAGGAGGAATGGTTGAGCATTCCTGAAGTGGGAGATGCCAGGAACAAACGCCAGAGGAATCCACGTTATGAAAAGCTCACCCCTGTCCCTGACAGCTTCTTCTCCAAACATTTGCAGAGCGGAGAGAATCATACCTCTGTTGACCCATTGCAAGGGGTCAGTATATTGTATATACAAATAGAAGTGATTTGTGTAACTCATTTTCACATTAAAGTGCACTTCACTAAACTTCAGGGTGTAATTTCAGCATGCCCCAGCAGGAGTCAGGATATCTCTTTGGAAGAAACTCTTTTAAGATCATTCTTTAGTTACTGGAGTTTACTCAGGAGCTCTGTCAGCATTTAAAATGCAATGTGAAAGGGCAGGTTCATTGTTCTGTGTGGTTCATGCAAACAGTATAACATCTATGAATTGAAAATGGCCCACTGATTGAAAAAGTTGACAAATTTTGAAATGCATAGACTGCAGCAGAGGAAAACCATTGCTTGGCTTTTTTCCACATATATCTTTTTTTTTTTTTTTGCAGGGGTTAGAAAAGTGTCTTATGATTTAGGCTTCTGTTTCAAGAGCTTTTTAAACGTGCCATTACAAAGGTTTCACACAGACTGCATTGATCTCTATTCTCATTGTATCCCATCTCTACTAGCTGGGAGGTCTGAACACACCATACCCAGGAAGCATGACACCTGGTCTGATGACACCAGGAACAGGAGAACTGGATATGAGGAAAATTGGTCAGGCCAGAAACACACTCATGGATATGAGGCTCAGCCAGGTAAATGATGCGTCACCTTGTGCAACTTTCACTTTTGCTTTCTTCTAGGATTCATGCTGCTGTCTGATAGAAGTAACTTATCTGCCGTGTCTACATGTTATCCGTATTCAGGTGTCTGACTCAGTGAGCGGACAGACAGTAGTGGATCCCAAGGGTTACCTGACAGATCTCAACTCCATGATCCCCACTTACGGAGGAGACATTAGGTAGAGACATACAGACGATTTTAGATTGTCATAAGCCATATTTGTGTAAAATAAGTTGCAATGTGTGTGCATTTGTTTGTTTATTTATGACTCTGCTTGTCCAGTGACATCAAAAAGGCTCGTCTGCTGCTGAAATCAGTGAGAGAAACAAATCCCCATCACCCACCTGCCTGGATTGCTTCTGCCAGGCTGGAGGAGGTGACTGGCAAGCTGCAGGTGGCCAGAAACCTAATCATGAAAGGCACAGAGATGTGTCCTAAGGTAAAGAAAGCTGAACAGTCATATAAATCTGTCAAATGGCGAAGAATACAATATTTATGCTAAAATTAAACCTATAATCTTTAAGATAATGTTTCCCTGAAAATGATATTATAATATTTCTATTACTATAGTATAACAGTTTACATTGCCAGCTACTTAAAGATGTAATATTACTACATAAATAAGTTGCAGATGGGGGAAAAAATCCTGCCCTCCTGTTTAAATAAGTATTTCTCCCTTCTAACCAGAGTGAGGATGTATGGCTGGAAGCAGCCAGGCTCCAACCTGGTGACACAGCTAAAGCCGTAGTAGCCCAGGCTGTTCGTCACTTACCGCAGTCTGTCCGCATCTACATCAGAGCTGCAGAGCTGGAGACAGACGTCAGAGCTAAGAAACGAGTTCTCAGGAAGGGTAAGGCTCTAATTTGTTCCCCTGCAATCTAATTAAAAAATTGTAATCTTTTATCCTGTTTTTGTGTGTGTGTGTGTGTGTGTGTGTTTATTCAGACTGTAAGAAATTCATGTTGCTTTTATGATTTATGAGCAGAGGTTCATGTACCTTCCTAGTAGATCATATAAGAATGAGCTGTTTCTCTGCCAAAAGGAAGACACTTAATTTCTGCAGGGCCAAAATTCAAGACCAGTCTCAATCTGTTCATCTTATAAAAGCACCCACACAGAACTGCTCAGTTCCTTTACACATGAGATTGCATAAAAAGATTTTTATCAAAGTTACATTTGGCAGCTGTGTTTCTGGCTTCTTGTCAAGGCCAGACACCCTATTCAACCATAGTGTCAATGCCCTAACTTACACACGCACGCATGCACACACACAAATACTTATTGATACTTCCCAGCAGCATACCCCACTGACAGAGATGGATCAGTGCTTCCTCTGAGGAAGGGCTTACTCCGCCTCTACATGTTCAGTTGCCTTTGTTCTACTTTTCTCAGTTACATATACAACACTCTGCCTTCCCACCAGACACTGTGACTAGTACAAATAATATGCTGTTTAGTGTTTGTTTTTGTTCTGTGTGTGTTCTCTGAACTCTATAGGATCTTTGTTAACCCAGAGTTCTTGCATTTTAGTTACTCCGAATAAGAAGCACTTGTTTAACTGTTACTCTTGTAGCCCTGGAAAATGTGTCCAAGTCAGTTCGACTGTGGAAGACAGCTGTTGAACTGGAGGAGCCAGAAGATGCCAGAATCATGCTTAGCAGAGCTGTTGAGTGTTGCCCTACAAGTGTGGAGGTACTCTTAGAACTTTTCCCCATCATGTAAATTGGACTGGATGTCTTAGAGTGCAGCACAGTATATGAACATATGCACCTACCTTTATGACTAACTTCTGTGTCCTCTCCAGCTGTGGCTGGCACTGGCTCGGCTCGAGACATATGAGAATGCCCGTCGCGTCCTGAACAAAGCCCGAGAGAATATCCCCACCGATCGCCACATCTGGATCACTGCTGCAAAGCTGGAGGAGGCCAATGGTAACACTCAGATGGTGGACAAGATCATTGACCGAGCTATCACATCTCTGCGTGCCAATGGTGTGGAAATCAACAGAGAACAATGGATACAGGTTTGTTTCTGTTGCTTTTTGTGAAATGATGTAGAAGATGGAGAGAGCAGGATTCCTGTTCTTAAAGGTAATAAATATAAGAAAATAGGTTGTATCTTTTATCATAAATAATCCCAAATGATAGACATAACCAGACTGAGATATCACAAGCATTAGAACTAAGTTGCACTTTTGTGTTGAACAGAGGGACTACCTTTGAATTATGATTAGCTCATGAACCCAAATTGCTTGTTTTTAGTCTTGGACTGAATAAACCTGTAAGGTGAGTAATTGGGCTACCCCGTTAAACTGCGATGTTAAAGGAGTAGAAACCATAGACGGTATAAAATATTGATGTAGCTTCCAGGTCAGAAGCCAGTATGGAAATTCCTTCAACCTGCATTCTATCTGAAGGCCAGCAGATAGCGATAGCTGTGGATGTAGAAAGACTTTGATCCCATAGAAGTCATTGGGGAAATCGCTTTTGACTTGACCAGTGTTGAAAAGGTCCTGATGAATTTATCGGCTCAGTCACTCATTTCGGGACATGCTGAAGAAAAAATTCAAATCTGTTTTGTAAAGCTTTGCCATGCTATAGCTTCTGCAAATGTAATGTAGTAACCTGTTGTTGTCCATTTCGATGGTTTAGGAGTTGTGGCACTGGAATCGCTGCGTTTGCTGCTTTTAAAGACTTTTTAGAGGGCTAAAAGGCCCTCCTGAGAGCTTTTTAGGGCCCTCAGGAGTTTAATGGAAAATTTTAAGATTCTCCCCTTCCCTGTGCCAAGCTTCGCAGGCTGAATGGAAGGCTCTACAGTATCATGTTTATCTCAATATAATCTTTTAAAACATATACCAGACTGTACAATCACCTTCTGCATGGAATTTTCTGACTGTATTATTTGACCATGGCAGGTAGATAACATGTGTTAATAAATGATCCTGTTCTTGTTAGTTCTTGTTATTCTTCTTCTGCACTTCCACTCTGCATTATTGCTTGAGCCCTTTGCAAAGGCAAAGGCTTGTGTGAAAGTTGATTTATTTAAAATTTACATAACAGGAGTCCCCTAAAGGCTTCACAGTGTTGCCTGTTTACATGTTACGTGTTTGACTGTTGTGAAGAGAAAATAACTTTTAGCCAAAATATGCAGAACACTTTTCCAAGCAGCTTTAAAGTCAACACTGCATCAATTTACTTGTCAAGTATAGTAGCATAGTAGATGAATGGTTGTTGAGAAAAGTAAAGAGCAGACACAAACTTATAGTTCTTCATAGAGATGCCAGTATACTTAAATCTGGATGAAGAACAATACAATCCAGCACTGTGACTAATGTTTTCTTTAGTGCAGTTCAAAGATGTTTTGCAATCACTGGCTTTAACTGAAAATCCTCTTTTGCGTAGTTTGTTTTTTTGTCTTCCTTAACTACGAGGCTTTTTTTTTGCCAGTGGCATTTTTCTTCCTTTTCACCCTGAGTATTAGCTTATATATCTGTCAGCTTTGATTCTCTGTTGCCTCCGTTATCTTTGCAGAGAATTCTTTATTTAAAAAAAAAAACAAAACTGATCATCTGTAAACTTGAAGGTTTTCTGATGTCAGTGGTAAATAATGTTTCTAATGTAGAAATATTTTCCTGTAAATCGTTTCATCATCATCATCCTCGCCTTCTAAATGCTGCTTCTTGTGCTGCAGGATGCAGAGGAGTGTGACAAAGCAGGCAGTGTGGCTACCTGCCAGGCTGTGATAAGGGCTGTCATAGGGATTGGCATTGAGGAGGAGGACCGCAAACACACCTGGATGGAGGATGCGGAGAGTGTGAGTATGGATAGATTTTTTTTTTCTTAACATGCTCACATTCTGTTAGTTTAATTTAACTATGAGATGTTTGTTTGTGCCTCAGTGTGTGGCCCATGGAGCGCTGGAGTGTGCCAGAGCCATCTATGCCCATGCTCTGCAGGTTTTCCCCAGTAAAAAAAGTGTCTGGCTTAGAGCTGCCTACTTTGAGAAAAACCATGGCACCAGGTGACAAGTTTTGGTTTTCAAGCAAACATTAGTAATCAGATAGTGACAGTTGCTGTTTACCTCACATGTTTACATTGCTTTAATAGACCCATGCATCACTATACTTAATGATCTTATTTCTTCTTCTTTGGTTCTGTGCTTTCTCAATGGCTGCTGTGTTCCCCTCATCCATTACTTTTCATTGCCTTTCGCAGAGAGTCCTTGGAGGCTTTGCTTCAGAGGGCTGTGGCTCACTGCCCCAAAGCAGAGGTATTGTGGCTAATGGGTGCCAAGTCCAAGTGGCTTGCTGAGGATGTGCCAGCAGCCAGAAGTATCCTTGCTTTGGCCTTCCAGGTAATGCAAAAACATTCACTGGTAGATACAGCATGTCAAATATTAGCGCAACCTGTGTACCTATGTCTAACTGTTTTCCTCTTTCTTCTGCTTCTCCCCACTCTCTGTTCTCCCCTGTTTGTTTTCCTAGGCCAATCCAAACAGTGAAGAGATCTGGCTGGCTGCTGTCAAACTGGAGTCTGAGAATAATGAGTATGAAAGAGCCCGTCGACTGCTAGCCAAGGCCCGCAGCAGTGCACCAACTGCCAGGGTGAGTGTGTGAGTTTGAGAGTGGGAAACGCTTGTGAAGATTACTGTGTAGATAAGGATAAAAGCTGAAACGTGATGTCTTGATTGAGGTTTTAATACTTTGTTGAACTTATCAAAGAAGATATCAAAGAAAAGTGAGCACTTTTATTAGAAGAGTGGTGTAATCAACTTATCCATCTTATCTCATGTCACTTGTACAGAGTATAACTGCTTTTGCATTGTCCTTTCACTTTGACCACCTCCTTTGAACCTCTGTACAAGTTCATTCTTTTATATTCTCTGTTTTGAAACCAATCCTCTATGCAAAATAGTGCAGTTTCCTTCAGGTTGCTCCTGAAAACATTCTCAGGTTCAGGCTTGTAGGTTTTCTACACATCACAACACTAAATACTAGTCAGGCTGACAGATGTTGTCAGCTGAGCTTTTAAACCATCACTCTGTATGTCAGGTGACCTGGAAACACTCCCTTTTCTCTTTGTTGTATGCTGACAGATGTAAGAGCGCCTGTTTTAATCTATACTGATTGTCCCATCAGATAAGATTTTAGTGTTAAACACATAAGTTTTTAGGCAATAACCTAGGAAGATGGCATTTGATAAATCTGAAAGCTGATAAGTTATAGAGTTGCATGCACTAGGATTAAGTGCAAGCATTTTCAGTGTTTACGTTATTCAATTTCAAGTGTATTACTTTGCATTGGCAATTTGAAAGGGGAATTCATATGTCTCATTTAGATTTGTAATCCCAACAGGTATTTATGAAGTCAGTGAAATTGGAGTGGGTTTTGGGAAACATAGAAGCTGCCCAGGAGTTGTGCACCGAAGCCCTGAAGCACTACGAGGACTTCCCTAAGCTCTGGATGATGCGAGGTCAAATTGAGGAGCAGTGTGAAAATATGGACAAGGCGAGAGAGGCCTATAACCAAGGGGTAAGGAGGGGGTTATGTTTGGAGAACTGGTTTTTTTGGGGGGTACTGAATTAACCAAATGCCAAGGGATCTAAAGAACTGCAGTTTTTTTTTTTTTTTTTTTTTTTTTTTTTTTGTATGTGGGTGTTTCTAGTGAAAATTAGTGTGTCATTAACTGCCAGAGTAGGAGTTAATGTTTTTTTTTCCCCTATTGCTACAGTTAAAAAAATGTCCCCACTCTGTGCCTCTGTGGTTACTGCTGTCACGTCTGGAAGAGAGAGTGGGACAACTGACCAGGGCCAGAGCAATCCTCGAGAAGGCACGACTCAAGAACCCCCAAACTCCTGAGCTATGGTAAGAAAATACACAAAGTGTGGTGTATAGAAGAGTTTTAAATGGGAAGAGATCTTCTGTGGAGCCACTGTATTTAGCATATACACATGATTTCATTTGTTCTCTCTCTGAACATCGAAAATGTGTAATTTGAAAAAAGTTACAATTGGAATATTACATTTGTGGCTCTAAAACTAGAGCCGCATTTCCATTAGTACCTACTCAGCACGGCTCAACTCGCCACAGTTTGAAGGTGTTTCCATTAACCAGGTACTTTTTCAGCAGTCACTCAGCCGGGGTTCCAAACAATCCGAGGTGATCCTAAAATGTGACGCAGAAGAACAGTATGCCACTGATTGGACAGGGAGTGTCGTCACTTGAGTCATGAGTGCAACTCCTTCATCAGAATCAACCGTGCCATTTTTAAAACCCGACAGCAAGAACCTGGAGGCATGCAAAGCACCGGTTGAATGCCAAGACTAACAAGTTGCAGTGGTAGTTTTGCAATAAGAGAACCATCTGAAAGGCACACACAGCATACATATTTTAACCCTATACTGCCGGGCTATCGCCGCTGAAGCACACAATCAGCCACACTGAGGTGGCTGATCAAGTGAACTTTGAATTACCATAATTACGCGACCGTTTGTCCTATCAGAAAAATTCAAACAGGTTATTATTGTAATTGTTGCTGGAAGTACGTGAATGGTGGCACTTTTGAAGTACACTGAGTCGATTATGGCATGTTCGGCGGTATAGGGTTATAACTTAACAATGATAACCTGATCCATTAAAACATTGTACGGGGGACTTATGCATGATGATGATATTAAACTGGCATTAGCTATGTTAGCTTGCCTCTATCTCATCCATTGTTGTCTTTTGAGCCGCATACAAATTACTTCAAGAGACTACTGCCGACGTTCCTATATCGATTCCACCCACATCGAGGTCGTACTCAATTGCAGTGAAAACAAAACACGACCGTGGCAAGTCGTGCGGAGTCATGTTAACTTGCGCTGAGTAGATACTAATGGAAATGTGGCTTAGATGCATGCAACCCAAAACGGCATTAGTGGCAAGTCAAGAATGTGCATTAGCCCAACTATTCTCATCAATTCTGAAATAAATCGATCTAAAATGATGTTAATGTGATCTTATTAATCAGGCTGGAGTCAGTCAGATTGGAGTACAGGGCCGGACTGAAGAACATTGCCAACACACTGATGGCAAAAGCTCTGCAGGAGTGCCCGAATTCAGGTGTGTATAATGCTGTGGAACCTGATTTAGTTGGATGACACTTGATTTTAAAAGGGACTTTTAGGGAGATTTTCTAAAACCTCTATTCAGTATATTGGTTATATGCCAGGATTTCTATGGATTATTTTAAATCTTTTAAACTCTTTAAAAGTAAAAACTAAGAAATAATAGTTGGGAAGATTTTTCTTTATCCTTTAGATGGTTTCTTTTTCTCTCTGCACTTCACCTTTATGCACATATTTTTGTTTATTGTTCGGCCTGCGTCTGCCTGTCGGAAAAATACATATTTTGGATAATTGGGTTGACATCTAACCCAAATAAATCCACGTAAATCATGCAGCACCTGCAAATTACAGTGATAAAAAAATTGTGTTTAGGTGTAATAGTTGTATTGTTGAAAATGTTCCTGGTTAGCTGGTTGAACTTTAATACACACAAAAAGGATTACAGTGGTACCTTGAGATACGAGTTTAATTGGTTCTGTGACCTAGTTCGTAACTTAAATTTCTCGTATGTCAAATCAAAATTTCCCATAGAAATGAATTGAAAGGTCATTAATCCGTTTTCGCCCCCCCAAAACCGCCACAATTTTTTTTACATTTATTAATAAGAAAAATATAGAGAATAAACAAATAATGAATAAAAATAATACTGCATGCAGTATAACAAAAGAGAATGTAAAGAAATAAATTGGTTTTAAGTGAAAGTCAGACATGTTGGCGGAAGTGGAGGAGATCGCTAAACGTAAATGCTCCTTTTTTTCACTTCACTTAATCTTCTCCTCCTTTTTTCTTTTTTGGCACACTCATAAGTAGCTTGTGTGTGTTGTCAAGACAGCAACACGCACACCTTGCTCATGTTTTTTGATAATTTTTTGCTTTGTATCCATGGTCATCATCATTTTTAGCAGTGATCTTGGCATTTGCTTTCTATGGATCCATGGTTTAAAAAAAGGAAATGTTCCAAAATAAATGCGGAAAATAAACAAACACAACAACAACCATCCAACAAAAACAAGTGCACAGCGAGAGGCACGGGTGGGCTGGGGTTGAAATTCAGCCCATGAGCTTGGTTTCGAGGGGGCGCGAGAGCTGCAGCGCGAGCCCTGCTGTGCTTAACTGGGTTTAAAAAAAAAACAATTCTGATCACCGGCCGGTTCGGCCTGAAAATGACCAGCCATTTGGGAAACCTTCCAAACCTCCTGATGGCCACCATTCCTCTGGCGAGAGGAAGAAAAAAACAAATGTAATGCTCGGATGGTGTATTTTCACTCACTTGTAACTCAAATATTTGCTCGCAACATAAAGTAAAAATTCGACCAAGTGACCGCTCGTATCTCAAAAAACTCGTTAGCTGGGACACTCGTATCTCAAGGTACCACTGTATTTTAAAGATGGTTTTGGAGTCTCTGTATTTCAAGTCCCTTCCATTTTCTTCCTTCAAAGGTATCTTGTGGGCTGAGGCAGTATTTTTAGAGGCCAGGCCCCAGAGGAAGACGAAGAGTGTGGATGCTTTGAAGAAGTGTGAACATGATCCGCACGTCTTGCTCGCTGTAGCCAAGTACGACTGGAACTTTTCACCGTTTTTCACTTCTCTCGCTTTCAGCGATAACCTGCAAAAACACATTAAAGTTTTGGTATTGTAGTCGGCAAACCTTTCTGTATGAAGTGCTTACTGTTTTGAAATGCAATTTTCTACATATCTCAGGTTGTTCTGGAGTGAGCGTAAGATCACCAAAGCCAGAGAATGGTTTCTCAGGACAGTAAAGATTGAGCCAGATCTGGGGGATGCTTGGGGTTTCTTCTACAAATTTGAGCTGCAGCATGGCACAGAGGTAAGGATCAGTTGTCTTGTCATGTGTTAGATTGTTGATAAATTATGAAGATTTCTGTGTGGCGTTTGCATGTTCTTCCTGTACCTGTGTGGGTTTCCCCAGTAGTCTGACCTCCTTCTGACCACTTAGCCTAACATGCTTCTTTTCTCCAGGTGGTGTTGGTGGCAGTCACTTCCAAAAATGGTTTGTGTGGCTGGTGTGTGTATTGTTGTGTTGTTGTATAACTTCACTGCTTTGTATCCATCAGGAGCAGCAGGAAGAGGTGCGAAAGCGCTGTGAGAACGCAGAGCCCCGCCATGGAGAGCTGTGGTGTGCCGAGTCCAAACATGTACTGAACTGGCAGAAGAAAACAGGAGAGATCTTAGCACAGGTAGCCAGCAAGATCAAGAACACATTCTGAGTGGGGAATTTTGGACTGAAAACACCTGGAGGACTCTGGCAGTTTCCAATGTGGGAGGGAACAGCTATCAACACGCTTGTTCTCTACCAGGACTTGCTCATCTCTGATAGATTTAGTGTTCACACACACCCTTACCACCCTTGTTCCTGTATATATCAGCAGAAATGAATGATTTCATGTCAGTGACGAGAGATCTGTAGATGTTTTTAAGTTTCAAGTCTAAAAATCACAGTGACTGATGGTGACCCTCTTCATCTTAATATGCAGTAAGGACACCTTTAGCTGCACTGTGGGATTTTTGTGGATATGTGTGTGATCTCTCTGTATGGGGTTTCAAGGTCTGCGCTCAGCTATTCGTATTTGGCTTCTTTCTTAAAATGCTTGCCTTGTGAAGTAAACCCTCCCCTAAATCTGCTTGAAGACATGTAGTGTAAGGTGCCCTATCAGATTTCACTGCATTTTTCTGTTATCATTTAAACCTCTCGGGTCATGCTCAGTTTGATGTGGGTGTCAACATGCATCGTACTGGAGTTTCTTTCAAGGAGGTTTGTTTTGTTTTGTTAAAAAATTGAATTGCTGCTTCAGTTCCCACATGTCTCCTGGCAGATAATACATTGTGTTCTCTTTGCAACTCTGCTATGAAGATGCAGCTAATGAATCATCTAGTCCAGTAAGCAGCTGTGGTGTGCGCATTGAATAATTAAAGAGAAAAACAACCATTCTAGTGATCCATTCATTCCAAAATCCACTTTTCTAGCACATTATTGAGCATAAAATGTTACTTTCAGGTTTATGAAATAAATGATTGCATCATAGTAAGTCTGCAGTTCTCTTTACTTCGGATCTATGCAGTGTCTCTCCCATCTTAACTCTGTCTGGGCTTCACTGGTCAGTGTTGGTGTTCTGCTTGTT